>LUCM01005245.1:3509-27108 GCA_008360955.1 Fasciolopsis buskii | reverse complement strand
TTAGCAGCCCTCTGCTGGCCGCGGCCTTCCTCCTGAAAATTGATGTACATTGTTGTTTCATTAACAAAGGAAGTAAAAGATAAGAGATGAAAGATACTCACGAAGGAAATGAATGCTGTTGGGGTGCCTCATACACTTCGTGTGTCGCCCGTAATGATCCTGCAACATTCAGTCTAATTTACCTCGCTATAACAAATCAAGATACCTACTAGCCGCGAGCCTCAGATGATTAGATTGAGAGTCTTTACAACCCGTCAAGAATTAAAGTTTTCATTATCTTTCGAAACAGACAGAAAAAGCTATTTCATTTGTACATGAGAGAATGATATATATACATATATATATATATATATAAAGTTATTGTTCTGCTTCATTCTCCCTTTTATTTGCTTGCCTTGTCGCTTCAGGTGGTTTGCTCGGAGGACAAACCGTGAGCTTAAATGGAACTGGATTTGACGGTAACTGGTCAAACGTGTCGATATGCGATCTCCCGTGTGAAGCAATGGACGGGACATCTATGAATCTCCATTGCCAAGTACCATCTTCAGATATATTGCTGGAAATGATGAAAAATATTTTTGCAACTCCGAATTCACAATGTTTCTTTTCACCTTATTATAGGCAAAAAATTTGTAGTTGTTAGAAAATTATTATATTTATGCTTGAACTATTCCCCAGTGACACCATCGGATTCATTTTTCATTTTCATGCGATTCTGATCGCTGAGCTTGACATGTAGATCGCAAACGTTTCATCATCAGTCAAGGTGACTTACACCGACGATGAAGCGCTTGCAACCTAAAAGCCTTGCTCACCGATCGGAACCCCATTAAAAACAACAATCGAGCTACGACCAACACAACCTTTCAAATCGACTGATTCTTACTTCACATTTTACTCCAATATTAGGATTACCTTTTTCATCTCAAAACGCCTTTATGACTATCCCGGTGTTCTTCCAATAGATTAAGTTTGCAACTTCCCAGAATTTAGATGTTGTGTCTTATTTGAAGGAAATATTTGTGCAACCTTAAATTTTAATTTTCCAGTATTTTGCAATCTGCCTTGTCTCCGAAAAGCGGTATTTTCATAACAAATTGTTTGAATGTATGTTGCAAATAAGTGGACGTGGGAAGCAGTGATCAGTTTCAACCTGTTTATCGCTGATATGTTTTCTTCCAGCTGACGCTAGACTGAAGCACTTGTGGCATCGGCCTGATATTTCACTGAAGTTGAAAGGTCTTGTGTACTGTGCTACAGTGTCTTCAGTTCTGTTGTACGGTTGCGAGACATGGAGTATGCGTGTGGGCGATGTTCGTCGATTAGAGGTTTTCGTCTACCGATGTCTACATAGTATCGCTAAGATTGGATGGAGTGACTGGGTGAGTAATGCTGAGGTTAGGAATATAGTACTAGGTACCAATTCTGAGAATACCTTATTTTAGCGCATGAAACTTAGTAGACTACGTTGGTTGGGTCACGTGTTGCGTATGCCGAACACTCGTCTCCCAAATCGTGTTATTTTCTATCGAATCAGAATGATTGAAAGAGTGTTTGTGCCGCTGGACTGTGTTCCTTGTGTTGGTTACAGCAACATCATTATATTTTCCTGCCTGTGAAGGTTCACTTCCTGCTCCCCATGGATATTCACTCTTTTTATACACATATGTAACCGTGGGGAAAAGGCAGCGATCAATGAGGCCTTACTGTTTAACGCTGAACCATGACAAAGATGAAATCGCAAATCTCCGGTTCATGACATCGAATTAGTTTGTTTTGTCCTGCTAGGCAGTGTCGGGGCTATTTTGGCAATCTTTCCACTGGTGTTTTAAAACTCAGTAAGGTGTTACGCTTGAATTTATACAAATTTGAAATTATTCCTAAGTATGCAGACTGCATGGAACTGGGATGATTGGAATATTGTCATGCTCAATGTTCCCAGAAATATAGTTTCTGAAAATTTAATTTTATTGGTTGTTCCATGAAAATAAAAACTATCTTTTATTCTATTCAAATTCATAACTGAAATTCGGTTAGGATGCCCTCGATCGGTCATTTACCCACGTTCATAGATACTACAGTGGCCAAATATGGATCAAATTGTCCCGGCTACATGGACGTATTCTGGAGGACTGACCCAGCTAACGAGGATGGAATTCAGCCTGCCTACTTCAAAGGGATCACAACAGTGGACCTGAATCCGAAATATATTGTGCATTACGGTCGACCAAAACTCAGGTAGGTTAGCCTTAGTTTTGTATAGATTGTAAAAATGACTGGATAAATGGTTAGTCCTTGAAATTTTTCACCGCATTAAAGTCATAATTGTTTTTTTTTAACTCAAGTAGCTGTCGCCTAGACTTTAGTTCAATGTAAGGAATATAAATATGATATCACCGATGTGTACCGAAGAAGTCGTCTCAAATGGTGGCAAAATCTATGCGACCCAAACGCAAGCTCATCGATCAAAACCCCGTGGAACCGAAGAACGTGCACTACGACTTTAAAATCACATTTTTGTAGCATCCTTTGTCAGTCTGTAGATTCCGTACTCCTAGGCCGATCAGATGAACAATGATTATATATAATTTAGCGCTCAGCGGTTTATTCCGGTTTGTCGATAATCTTCAATTAGATCCCGGCTGGTGGATTCGATACTGAGCAATCAAGTATGCAAGTACGCTTTTATTTGCACATCACGCACGACTACTCAGTCCAAGTCAGTAGTACTTTGGATCAACCATGATTTTTTACCTGTTGAGAAGTTATTGACCAGACAAGCCCACGGATTTAAACCAATTTAGGCCCCCTAAGTCATCATGCAAAAAATTGCTTGATGAAAATTGTAACACGCACTCGAAGGAGATGGTAGCAAAGCTTCAGTCGAAACGGGATCTTCCCGAAGAGTGGTAGGCTCCTGGTTCAGTGAAGTTATTGAAGAGAGGTTTTTCGTTTCGGAGCGTCAAATAAAATTAAATGTGTAAGTTTTGATGATGCAATACGTAGCCGTTTCAACGTAAGTATAAGGTCGCCGCCTTTGCATAGCCTGAATCGTTCGTTTAATCTAAAATAGCTAGTCAAGCGTGTTATTTCATCAAGGCTGAAATACACGTAAGGCGATTACCTGGGTCCGACTGACTTGTTTCAACCAGGAAGACGGTATCCAGCCTAATCGCCTCTGAATTATGAGTAAATAAAACGAGAGCAAGAAAATGCCTAACCACTGCAATGTCCTATGCATTAACAAAACGAAACAGTTCTAACGACACCGACGATTCCGTCTGGTAATTGGGGCCAATTAAATAGGTGCCAATTTCAATGGAGTTGTCTGGAGTGGATCTGTGACTTAGTCATATGAGGCAGCGCAACAGAGAACAATCAATCAGACATCCGCGGCAGGGGCGGGCATAGTTCGCAAAACAGGGCACGAAGAAAATGATGAAAATGAAACCAGATCGTAGTCATCAAATGTACTTGGAGACTTTGTGAACTAGAAGCCACTCATTTGTTTTCTATTTTATATTTTATTGAAGATTGATTCCCCAAAAATACGGCCCACGTCACGCAAATTATTTCAAACCAAATCGAAGTGAAAACTGGCAGAATTCTTTGGTAAACTTGTTCTACAACTGATGTTACTTAGTGGTGAGAAGAATGTGCTTTATCTGGTCTAAAATACCCGTTCATTTTATCTATCTATCTAATCCAACTCGCTTGTGTAGCAACATAAATCCAGCCAGATGCGGTGACGTGGAATGCGACGGTTACAAAAAATTTATAGTCATGGATAGAAGTAGAACAATATTTGGCCAGCTAGCCACCACTCTACCACAATCCGAATGGCAATAGGATATAAACCCAGCTTACGGGGTTGGAAACTGCAAAATTCCTAAACGAATGCTCACCAATGCAAGTGGAACAAATGTCACCATCGATACCAAGTGGCCCCTTAAAGGTAACTACATATTATTCCGGCTATCTGAATTCCCCACATTTTTCAGGGGATAGGCTTTTTGTGTACTTATCATTAGACTAAATTAGTCACCAACAAAGAGTAGTCAGACAAGACCGTACTTATGATTAGGGAACACCAGACAGAACACGTCGATCCTTTAGCACTTCCGCAAATTTACGTTTTTCGCCATTCGATCTTCGAGACCGTGCAGTCATGTGTAGTAGGATGAGTAAAATATAATTAACCAAGCGGATTTCCATCTGAGCAAGTTTAAATGAGTTGATTCGATTGAGTAAATCATGAGATAGGTGATCTGGGGCTAATCATTACATTTTCAGAATACGGGCGCTCAAGTTAGTTGACTCAAACCTGATACACGTATTTCCTTTTTTGCTATCTTGACAAGCAGTTAAACATGGCAGTCAGATCGGTTGCTTAAATCGATGGAGTTTATAAAATGCCACCTTAGAAAGGTAACAACTGACACAGTGGTTGTTTCAAACATTGGAAGCCTAAATTTTAAATCTGCTTAGTTTCAGCAGTAGTAGCAGTGTAGTTATTTTGTTTTGATAATGAATAGTCATGCAGCAATAATTTCACCTCACCAAAGCAATGCACGAATACGCTGCACAGCTATTTAACCTTTGTGGAAAAATTATCCGCAGTGTCCTGCTCGGAGGATGCGACAGCCAACAATGAAAGGACAGCTGTCTCCCAAAGAATATTCAGCCTAAACTGGGTAGTAAATATATAGTGACCACGATGGTTGTACGAATGTACCCGAGATCAAGGGTGATCGATGTTGTTTAAGACTAGTTTAGAACCTTCTCGTTGCCGAACCAAGGTAAACGGAACCGAAAGGGCAGTCGTGCCCATTTACTTTCATTCTTGAGGCCAATGAGGAAAGTCTTTCTGGGTTCTAACATCTGATCATGTGGGAGACTGCTTTTGATATGGACTTAATGACTAGTCAGTTTTTGGTTGCGTTTGAATTCGTCCATCTGTGAGAGCATCATTCACGAACTGGAGGTTCAATACATCACGCAACCCTTCTCCAAACGTTCCGCAACATATTTTGAACTTCATGATTACTTTGCTTTTCAAATAAACTGAAAATCAAAACTGGATGCAGTATTAAAATCAAAGCCTCAAGTTTATTATTCAAGCCATCAGTTATAATTAGGAGGTAGCCACTGTGGTTATGTATTGATGGCAAACTCTGAATTCCGACTCTCAGCGGATTTACGTGTGTAGGGAGTCAGCGGTGATCCACATCAAGGAAAGCCAAATCCGTTAAACTGAGTGCTTCAATACAACAAGCTGAACACACTGAAGTCCGGCTGCACATACGAAGTAGGACTGCGCGTAAAATATTGCATCACTGATTAAGAACAAGCAAGTATTGAGTTCTACTCGTGCCCTATTCTGGTGATCAGAACTTACGTTGACTGAAACTTCCTAAAATTTATTTTTCGCACTTCCCCTATGTAACTAACGCATTTCGCTGAGACATTAGTCGGTACGCCCGTTCCTTCATAACTATCCCCCTCACACATCGAGAATATCAGTGTGGATAAAGGGTTATACTATCCATCCACCAAATGCGACGCGCTTATATTATGCGGTCCTCCAAATTTAACTCATTATCAATGCTGAAATGGAAATAGAACATACGAAGAATCATAATAAAGAGGGTTTCGCCGAACACAGTTGACAGCTGCGTATTTGCCAATGTGAATGTGGAGGCCCCATTATGCCTTACCATTTGGGTTAATTGTAGCCGATCATTTAGAGGAGAACGTAAGTTTCTGTCTCGGCAGGTTATGATGATTCTCCTGGGACTTTGAAAAACCTGTGTTCAACGTATTGTACTGCAGTCATCTTTTTGTGGGCGATGCGCTACTGCGTATCGTTTTGCAGTACATGGGCAGCTTAGGATCTCCGATATTGACTAAACAACCGAAGAGACTTATCAGCTGAAACCATATGGGTTTCAGTTGAACAAATATTCGGTTTTGTTAGGAGAGTCCCATTTAAGTGAGCAAGAGTCAATTTGCGGATCGTAATGATGATTTATGGACAGCTTCTGTCAGCTAGTTAAGGAAGACATTCAGCGATAAGACATCAGGTCTTAAACTTTCAGTTTTATTGTAAATAATATCATACTTTAAATTTTCTTCCCGTCGTTCATATCCGGTCCTTATTCCAATAGAAAAATTTCATGAAATTATTTATCAAGTGATATCAGTGCTTAGGTAACCATTCGGAAAACAAAAGCACTGCACAGCTGTTTCACCGTTGCTGGGGATAATCAGCTATGCATATCCACCGCGCCCGAACCGGTACGTGAACTCGGGGCGAACGATTTTGAATAGAACGCCTCAGCCGTTTTGCTATCGAGCAGACCGTTTGTTGAGCTTCACAACATTGCGTTGCACCTATAGGTTACTATTTTGCGCCTCCCTGGGCCGCCGGCGCACTCCAGCCGACTGTTATCGGTAAACAGCGTAAGCTGTAAGCGTGACCTACAAAGGTTGGCTGCCTGATCAGTATTAGTTTCTATTTCTTGGTATGCGAATTGCAGCTGATAAGTGCTTCTGGAAATTTTGATCCGTAGTGGATTCCGTCTGAGCAAAGCACTTTACTCAGTTTCTTCGTGGGTAAGTCCGATTCGCTAGATAGGCTGCTGCACCTTTCTCATATCGGCTGTTAAATTAGCCAAACCGTAGTAGTTTCATCTCGTTAGGCTTAATTTTTATACAAAGGGAAAGCTTCGTGGGCTTTGATTTTCGCTTTTCACTTTCCAGTATCGCGCAACACTAGGGACAGACGATATTTGTTCTTATCCTTCCTCCCTTCTACCGATTATTTCATCAGGTGTGATTCGGGACAGTTCCTGTCAGTACATGAGTAAAATGCAAGCATATAAATGTGGTACAGGACTGAATCACCGCATTCTGTTGATCGATTCACTAGATGCTGATCGGATTATCCGGAGAATCGCACCTTTTGCCTTTGCAACCGATGGTCTGGAGGTCAGTGAATTCAGTAAGGATCTGACATAGCGGCTGTACACGAGGCTTATTATGATGTACCATCGATGTTTAAGAATATATAAACTGGTCCAAGTTGTCATGCGCCGCTGAATTTAAGATATATAGATAACTAGATTTACGAATGTGCAAAAGATCAACAGTACATAGACTTAAAATCTCTTGGTCATTCCCCATACTGGTTAATGACATCAAAAATGGAAACACAACGACGGTTTGATGATTACGAATGAGGACTTTGTATTTATCTGTGGGTAGACTACGAACTAATGATAACGTTCTTGTCTTAACATACATGACAGAATTAGCTCCTCATTGTCGTTTAAGGTGAGTTAGTTATGTGAACTGATCAACTCCTTATTATGGTGTGAATAAAACAGATCACCTGAGTCATCTTCCCAGCTTCTTTATAAGTTGGCCAGTATCTTCGCAGACGTAAACTGGTTTATTTATGATTTCAGTTTCATACACCGGCAAAATTTTAAAAGTGCCCAAGGTCGTTTACTCTATACCACGAAGCATTTCATTGTGAGTCTTTGCACAAGCATAAGATTTCCACACCAACAAACTGATTCTCGAATTTTGTTTTGATCAAATTCTTCCTGTACTACTGATGTGTATAAAAGAATGACAACCTGAAACGGTGATCATTTCGTTCATTTTTATCCAATTCCCCGTACTGAACTGGATATCCATGTGAAGATAAACTTTATGGATCTGATCAACGGACCGGCCAATCATGTTGACTGCTCCAGTCCCGAATGCGTAACACGTCTTAGTGCCTTTTTCGCGTTTGTGGCACGAAACAAGAGTTTTCTTCTCCGCTTTACAAAAACTCCGCCACAGAATATCCGTTTGAGTATTCTGCATTCTGATTTTGACTATGGGGTAAGAGTAGGCATTGATTATCCAGTGAGTGGACGATTGGATGTGTACGTGAACCGACAGTATGTTGCCAATAAATAGTGCCTATAATAGCCAGGTGAGTAACTCAGCCATATTACTACTAGATGTATTATGCGGTTGCGATTTTGTTTGGTATGAGACGATTGATAAGGATTGGTACTAACATTTTAGCTGCAGAGAGAGGTGAACGGACAGGGGTTAGAATATTTCCAATTTGAATAACAAATCCCAGATCCACGCCTTTACAGGATATTATACCGACTTTTAAAGCTCTCTTTGCTTTACAACCTATGTTTGGATAGCTTTAAAGGAAACTCTCGATTTAAAGCTTTCTGTCAGGTATCGGGTGACACAAGAGCTTTGCTGTTTTACTCAGTATTTTCCGCAGTTTACCAGTCAGATTCTGCAATTAAGGAACCTTAAACTACGGTTTGCCGTGTCACGGTCATTTGTGTTTACAGAATTTGGCTCTTGAAATCAAAAAAGCCAAACTATTACAGCAATTCATTTCCATTAGACAATAAAAAGGATTTCACTCTGTGCATGTCAAATGCAACCGCTGAGTACGAAACTCTTCCAGGAGTTAGTAAAAAACAACTTAATTGTTTGATGAAGCATTTTGTATATCGGGCATGCGAGCATACTCGACTTGAGCTATGATCTTGTGGATGATCCGGAAGAGCGTGTGTTGTACCAGGTCGTTCCAGATCTCCATTAGTCTGCCGGACGGCATTAGAATACTGAGATTTAAAAGAAAACCTACGAATTTTTAACTACATTTATGTGCCCCCGTGTCTGACTACAAAAGTGGTTCGCTTCCCAGTGTCCAATTAAAGGCCTTGGGATAACGAAATCTATCCTGTGGTTTTGGGCCGTAATGTGTACGGTCTTTGTGTCTTGCAAAAGTTGTCTTACATATTTTTCGTCTAAAACTTATAACTAGCCTGGCAAAATTTCTTAATATATTGGACAGTTTGCGCATTCTCACACTGCTGAACGCAGTATTGTTTGTAAAGAAAAGCAACGTTTTTAAGAAAGTTACCAAAAGACTGAGCATACTCGAGAAATTGGCAGTGAAATGATTAAAACCACAAGCAAATGGTCACGACAGACTGCTAGAACTAAATAGAATATAGTCTCCACGGACGGATTCAAATACATATTCACTTGGCTCGGTTGTGGGGATCAAAACCCAAATGAAAAACTGTCTATTCTTAATCCAGTCAGATGATTTAGAAAAATTGGACAAGTGATTAAGGTAGAATAAGGTAGAACATCAAATGCAGAATAAAATAAAATGCTGGACAAACGCACTGGGTCTGATAAGCCGTTATCCTAGTTAGCCGACATGTTGCAATAGGGCAAGACGTTTTAGAACTCATTGTTCTAAGATAAAATGTTTCAGACTGCTTGTCTGAGCTATCAATAACGATAACAACCGAGAGATTTTGTCTTCAGTCCTCCACAGGTCATGAAGTATCGGACAAAGTATTGTCATATCACTCTCAGTAGTCGATTTGTCAGTAAGCCGATACCAGTGCAGTAGCTACTTTGTACCCATGGGAGGCGAAAGCTCCAATCACTGTCTTCTTTTGAAATTCGCAGTGGCCAGGCAGAAGTATTCGATCTACTGCTTACCAAATCTGGGTTATTGGGTTGTGAAGCAAACTAAGAGCTCCACACTTTTCAGTGGTTGTTAAAACCTTGGGCGGACCCATTTCGAGGCCAACCAATTTTCGGAACTAGGAGATTATATTCATTTTAGTCCGATGCTGAGCTTTCTCATATCAAATGCTATCAACTAAATTAAAATTGAGCAAAATGACTAAAAACCATCCTTTGGGCTTCAGTATAACGAAGGAAACAAACCTAATTTAGTCTAAAAACACCTAGTTAGTTGCACTGAAAACCGTTAACTTCGAAAGAATGTCTAATTTACCGCATCCACTGCTGTTCTTCCAGTTAGGTGAACAACTATGGAACTCCAAATGAAGGCTATTTATCCTAAATAATTCAACGAATAAGTGTTTCAAACTGAACATGGAATTGTCACTCACCAGGAATTCTGGGAACAGCGCAGATCACGGGAGTAGAAGAGATCAAACAGAAGAGAGCGAAGGTACTGTCAACAGCATGGATGCTGTTAAAGATTCTGGATAGATATTTGGTTGAGGAAGCAAAAAAATAAAGCTTAGGGAAATGTGGATGATTGGCGTTTGCTAGTACACGGAGTCAACAGCTGAGAATAAGACCTCCTAGGTCATTGCATTTAGCTCAGTCCATTGTGGTAGAAGAACAGTGTAAACGAAAATAGACGAAAATGAAAGCAGCAAGCCGAAAATTTGTCTCTGCATGGAATTACAATCGGGAAATATTGGTACAATTGAAAACCTAGCCATTTAAGTCCCAGTAACTACACAGCGAATAAAAGCAGTGATTCGGTGAACTGTCAAATGCCGAATAAATTAAGTCGCTAGACATTTAATGGGAAGTGTCTTCACTACCAAATAGATAGATAGATGATCGATGATTTCGCCAATATACTTGAGTTTCCTTATGGTTGCTGCTTCCCTGGACAATCCACCAGTTCGTTCTGCTTTGATAGGCCTTGCTCATTGTAGCATAGTTATTTCCGACTGTGGTTGGCATAACAGAAGGAAGGCAATTCATCGTGTAACCTTTAAGAGCTCTGCTACTTAGTCACAACTCGAAACATTTGGCTTTCAGTGGGGTATTGCTTATCAGGCATGCAATTCACTCTCCAGTGACCTAAAGATACTGACGCTATCAACTCTTTTTACATGGAGTTGACCACGTTTGCTTCAATTTCTCAAAATTGTCCGTCTATCTAGATCATATTTGCTCAGGCAATGTCCGGATTTTTATACATGTGTGACCGAAAACATTAGTACGAAACACTAGTATCTTGTAGCATCTTTCCCTCTTTATCCTGATAAACCGGATAAAGGGAGAATATTTTAGGTTAAGTTTTCACTTTACATATTACTAAACACTTATGAGAAGCAACCTTTTTTATGCTAATCAAAGCGCTTGCCTCACTCGGTAGACATTTTCTGCTACTGCTGCTCATGTATTTGTTCTGTCTTCAGCTGAAAATCTCGGGATCGAAACAAACTGTATAATCCGATTTATTTGAAGTAACTTAGCACCCCTGGTATGATCTAGTTTACTACAGGCTAAATACGTCAACCTTTCTTGTGCTTAATGAAAATTCTCGTCCCCAACTCCGCAAGAGCCAAACGATTCTCACTGCACCCACATCTGCGGGTCAGTACATGCCGGATCCAACCACACATCCGAGTGGGACTAATTATTTCGACGAGACATCTCACATCATCTATGTTGTGATCGAAGGTCCGTCGGTGGTGGAAATCAAGTTTAACCCCGTTGTCAACGTGTCTGTCACGATCTCCTCGCTGACAGTAGAGGGGTTCAATGAGACGTCTTTTATCGACTAATAGTCTTCATTCCTGAAGGTGAGCAGACTGATATTGCCCAATTTTTATTGCGTTTTAGGTCAGTGAGATAAAATAATTCAACGCAGCCATTACTGGTTACATATCGACGTTGTCAGCTAGACGGTTTTTTCCGTACCAGTCGTGTAAATCTTGGCTGATCCATCGCTTATTTTAAGACATTTTTGACAACTGCATGGAAATGAATTCCAAGCGATTTACAAATACTGAATTAAATTTGGCTATATGCAGCACACCCCGTTATTAACCGTAAGGGCAGTGGGTATTGGTTCTTCATAACATATACCGGGGTTAGAAATCAACATAGCTATTGCGACTTGGTGCTGACTATGCCAATCGATAAGCGAAGCAAAAACTGCATAAGGAAGTCAATAAGTGCCGAAGGATCAAATTAGCTGGCAGAATAATCAGCCACTGAGTGCTGCTCACCAGACACTAATATAAGCTATTTGGTTTTGATTCATAAACAAACTTTGTCGATTTGCTCTTTCTTACTAGAGTTGGTGGGGAGTGAAGATAGCGGCCGCTAAATAGAATCAATCGAGGATCTTCGGCTGAAGTAGAGCAAACGTCTCTTCATATTTCGGGGTTATGAAACAGTAACTGTCATTGATGTGACAGTATAAGGATTTTATCTCTAATCCACTAACCAATTTTTGAGAAAGTTGCTTACCAATTCGAGGTTTACTGTAGACTAGCCTAATGATGATGACAGCTAACGGACGCTAAGTTTCGTATACAACTGTCCTAAACAGAATTGTGTAAAGCGTTGAACATACATAGTACTTCAGGAGAAAACTGCTGCCGACTGATTAGCTAGTTTGATATATACTGACACGTTGATGCTCACAGATACGGTGGTATTATAGACTGATCCGTCAAACCCACAAAAATGTGCGCCTGTGATCGGGCATGATCCGCTATTTCCATTAATTCACTTTCCTGAACCATATGAATGAATGTAATTTTCCTTTGTTACACCTGGTCTTAAATATTTTGCCATTATTTGGACTGGTAAAACCGTTTCCGGCTCCCAATACGCTAGCGTGTTTCCTTGCTTAGGGGTTTCCTTGACCATTAATTTGCGAGCTGGGTGGGCTCATTCCAACCGGAAAAAATCGAACAGTGTTGTCAGAAAGTTGAGCTTGAGAGACAATATCTAACCTCATGCTGTCGCGCCACTGTTCATGGATGAGGCTAACAGAATATTATTGACGAGAGTATCATTGAACTCATCAACGTACCAATTTGTGCTGAACCCTAACTTTAGAAATAATTCTCGACTTACGAATATTGCGGAGTAGTTGAAAGTTGGATTACAAATTCGGCAATCAGTTTTAAGCTGGGTTACTAACTGCATTTTTGGGAATTCATTAGTTGTATTTGAGGTCCCGCTTATGTGAACTGGCTTAAATTACAAGTGCCAATTAGGACACATTTCATTTCAGAAGTACTGCAGGAATAACGCAGTTTATGTGAGTGTCCAATGTACGAAATCTCGTGTAATCCACTCAACAGGCTCAGTAGTATTGCTACATTCACTGTAGTGGAACCTGTAGTATTTGTTTCTTCTCCACGTTACAGTTCATCCGTCTGACAGCTGCAAAAGCAGTGTCTCATCTACGGCATACTGAGTCAGTGTCTCCCGCTCTGCATTTGGTATTTCAACTCTCCAATAGGTTTGTCCTTGAGTACTTTGCTCAGTGTTATTCACCGTGCACTTGTATACATTCCTAGTGCAAGCCTGCTTGTAGGTCATACCTTTGAACAAACATTTCGGAATAGGTAGCAGTTCCCTTACTCGGGGCTGGGCATCAGCTACCGGTAGCGCATCCGATTCAGCGCCACTCTGTGACTTAGGGTCAGCCATTCTTAGTGATTTCGGGTCATTTGGAGCAATGTGGAATACGTTTATCGCCACATTCATGTCACAGACATGCAATTAAAATATTCGTTTATCTAAGTGCTAGATATATTTTTGCCGATATCCGCATTGCCCTACAATCTGAGTTTGGACTTTGCATCACCGTGCCGCAACAGGATTGTATTCGAAAAGATTACAACAATCGTATTGTGATACAAATATGCATTTTTGACAACTACGCTACACATGAAATTTTCAGAATGAATCTATTAAACATCGAACACGTCATGCAACCTTGCGGTGGTTTGTCTCCCACCGCAAAGAAAAACAACACGATACAATCAAATCTTGGATATCGGTGCTATCCATGTGATAAAACCTCTAGAATAAACGCAGTCTGCGGGCGGCTACCGTATGTTCAAGACCACTTTGTCAGAAAAGCTGAACTGACTGGCAGGCACTTTCTAGTGGCCAGCTGAACGACCCATGGGCTTGGCTGCAAGTCACAAGACCAATACGGAATCACCCAAGCGCACTAGCTCGCGGACGGACTAAAACCGGTGATTTTCGTGACAAGTTCAGAAGACAGCGGGGTCATTGCTCAGAATTAAGACCAGCGAAGGGACAATGGACCTGTAAGATGGGACAATCGGCCAATGTGCTCTAATCTGTGCAGACCGATATAAATCGTCTGGCCATAATAACTGCGACGGTCGTATTGACGGATCAGAGGCTATTAGATCGTTCTCGCTTGATTAGGCGAGGTGGGATTGAATTAGACCCAAGACAACCGACTGAAGCTGCTACAGCTAGAAACCGTGATAAATAGATTATAAGCCACTAGTACTTCTCGGGAATGAACTAATTTAACGCTGCTTTAGGAGCATGAAACGGCCGGGAAACGAATGGTGGGCACTTTTATCAGTCGCTAGTTGCTGAAATTGCATTATTTTTACAAATTTAGATGGAGAGTGAGACAAATTTTAAAGTCCCCGCTGAATTCCTTGGAACAAACTACGAAAATATATCAAGCTTGTTCGGATATTCCATCCAGTATTTTGAGAACACGCTTTGATTCAGAATTAATATTTCCAAGTTTAGTTTGCCTAGATATTGTTATTTTTATGTGCAGAAGTGTGACCAATAATAATAGATGATTATTAAATGGACGGGGAGTTTTACACAAAAAACTAATGGTTTTATTAACTCATTCAATTAAAAGATAGTAGCCGGTATTTTTCACTTCGTGATTCATGAAGACAATAAGAAATACCAGGATCAGATTTTAATCTCAGTAACAAAAAGGGAGAACTTTTGGTCCCCAACGGAGGGTTTTCATTAGGCGCTTGAACAATTTCACTATGATCGAGACGAAATAAGGTGTATGGAGCACATGCTTAAGCACTTCAAAAAATGTACGCAAGCTACAAAAATGGGATGAGGCAGCAACCCATAGTTTTAAGGAATACATCTGTCACCGTAAACTTGTGATATTTACATTGATAGTAACAGTGGAAGCAATAAGACAAAACAAAGCATGTGAGGATCCCCTTTAGGACATCGATCAATGCTATCGCGAGAGAAATTGTGAAGGGTTTCTGATTTGAGACAGAATCTGCAATTCACACAGTTAATAACGTTTAAGTGAATAAATAAACCATCCATGCTAGTATTAAGGCTTGATTAAATGAAACGCAGGACAGGTTGCACAGCTACTTCAGTTGGATTGACCTTGACAAATCACAGAGCTTCTTAAATAGGAACCGACAGCTCTTGTTTAAAATGGTGGGCTGTGTGACTAAGGCCATTTTACTAACCGGCGCATATGAAGTTCCCATGTTTGCGACCGCTCTTGTTTTGTATGCTTTTAGGAGAAAAGGAATTTAAAAACAAAACTAAGGTAACAGCGTGCAACGTAGCCATCCGAAAGGCACGCGGCTGTCATTAGCTCCATCATTAAAAAAGATATGTACAAACTTGCGATAACTACCTCAATGGAATACTGAGACACTACACTTTATTCCTAACACCCATTTACAACTTAGATTCCAAGCTCACAAATTCGTGTTCTGGCAGTGGTCTCTAATGAGTCCACAGGGACTCGGAGATGCCGTGCAATCGCCGCAGGAATAAATGTCTCCCTAGAGATATCCGAGCTTCCGGTTGCCATGATTGAACCGGTCAGTACAACCGAACCTGCAATAGATACCCCAAAAGAGCTACAACCAAGTTCAATGGAGACCGTCTACGTGGCACTCATAAACAGCGTTCAGAAGAATACTTTGAGCGCTGGTTAGTGAATATGAAATTTAATATCGGTGTTACTCTTTCATCTCGACTACAAAACCACCATGCTGAGATATGCCACTATCGATCAGCTGAGCAAGTTCTTCCAACCTATTGTCCGTCTAAATGGACTGTATTTCGTGACACATTATTTCGGATACTACTTATATTACAAAACGGTCCCACTTGTTCGGAGGACATTAAAATCATAAGGATTGCCCGAGATCTTCTGACAGTTAGGCTACGTTTCTTCATATTAGTACATGATTGTAATAAGTAATATTCCTCACTAAGAACCGAACCTCTCCAGAGGCCTAGGTGTTTAGTGTGTTTATAATTAGTATTTCATATGTGCAACACAGATCACGATTGATTCCGGGTCATAGAAACGAAATTCGGCCCGAAATTTGACAGTTTGGTCGATCACATGTTGTTGCTATTTGCATCCTTCCAGTCAGTGTGACTGAGTCACCCATGGTAGTTTGCCTAAACTTGTGCTTGTCTCTTTATTTTGGACATATCTGTTCCGAACTAGTAACCGAACAGTGCTTTTGGCTGCCCTTTGCTACGAACAGATGAACCTAGGGGTCATAATCAAAACATATTTCAAGAACTGCAAAACAATGACGCCTGGGTGTATCACGTTGCACAGGGATCAGAGTAATGTTAATTTTAAGCCCTTTTTCATAAATCCTTAGCTATTGTAGATATGAATGCAAAACATGCATGGTTCCTTTTTCACTTTCGTTGAATATTATTCCCCTCTAGTGCACACATCGCGTACTGGTAATAATTAATCATCACATTGGCAGAAATTCCATAAGTGTAGTAAAATCATGTGCTCGTAAGCTGAAAACCGTTCTAATTCACGCTACATTTTCGGAATTGCGACATAATTTGGTACTCTCTTCATCACAACTTTTTACCTCAGTGCCGTTAGCGATGTTGTCCTTGGATTGATTTTTTAAGCACTCAGTCTTCCAAGTTAAAAGCTCAACCAGGTTACTCTTTTTGTTGTCCATTGAAACAACGCCCAGTCAAGACCCTGACTGTAACAGAGGAGTATATATATATATATTCATTCACGTTTGACAACGAGTCCTAGTTTAGATCGAAACGTCACGAAAAACATTAACTCAGTGTACGCCTTCTCAACTCTAAAAATATGCAACCTGAGCTGCAGATATTTTCACTCATCAACATATATATATACATATATATGCAGGACACAGAATGGAAGAAATGTGAGAAGAAATAAAATTGAGTTTGAGCAACAAGTCCTCACCATTTACCTACATAATCACTGAATTCCAAAGGTCAATTTCTATGATATTTTTCAAAATCAAGGATGATAATGTCTACATAAAGTCTTTCAGACACCAATACAGCCGTCAATTTTCGTCAGATCATCCGTTTTTGGTGATTCACTTCGAACTGTTCTCTAAGACTGGCCCAGTAGTTCGCCTCAAAATGTGTGAAGTTACCCACAGATGGTAGAACGATCGCCCTAGCAACGTGACTCTAAGAACGTTTGCCACCCAATTCATAGACTTTGGTAGTTAGCAGCCGTCATTCCGATTTCTCAATATTTCAGTAACATGACGGAAAAAGCGCGCATAACCAACATTATTTGGACAGATTCCGACAATGTTGCTCTTAGTTACCTTCCAAACAATCTGACGTTGTAGGTATTTTAGTGTGATCAGCAACTAAATTCCTGGACTAGTTTTTCCAATGCCTTAGATTTTTCTTTTTCCGAACGATTTCTTCTCCGTCTCTACCAAGATAATAAAGTAGGTTTTGCCAATACCAGTTTTGTTTAACTCCTCTTCACAACTGAAACATAACAAGATTGGCTTTGCTCTCGGGGCTTAAAAATAGTAAGCTCCCAGTACAGTTTGTAAGAGAAATAATTTTAATAATTTAAAAGTATTGTTGTTGGCAGCACTGTTTCAGTCATCTTACCAATTTCACTTTCATTTACTTCAACAGGCTTGTTCTTCTAATCCTCTTCACTTTACGGCCAAACTCTGGCAATAGACTTGAAGGTATTTCAATCTCTCCTTTGTCTACTTCGCGGTTAAGAATTTTTTTTCTACTTAGAGTTATTTCATGAAATTCTTTGTTGGTAGCATACGTTAATAAATGACGGTAAACGTCACGGTTCGACATAGGACAATAAAGCTTCAATTATTTTCATTTTCTATACGGAAATTGTTTATAGTTTTGAAAGAGCAGCCACTTATTTCTACTTTCATCTGTTGATCTGTTTTCCTGTTCCTGTTGTAGAGTTTGTCTGTTGCTTTTGTTGACCTGAAATTGGGTTTCAAAATATCTCGTCACTTTTGCATAACACTTCGTACTATGGTCCTTCGGTAATGACCTTCAAACAGAATTATGAACACATCTGCACAGAGTACCACGTAGCCCGGAATCATCATATTCTGTCACCTAGACCTCCAAACGGTTCGAATTCGTGCAACCTTCTTTCGGAATACATGCATAGGCGAGAAAATAATATTTACATTTCCCATCCTTTCTGCGTCTCCCAGTGATACTCGCTTCAATTTATTTTTTGCATTAACTCGACTCTGGGCGTTTTTTCTACCTTGTTTTCACCTTTTGACCCATTTAGCAGGTCATATTCCATCAAAAACGTTAAGTTCTTCTTTTCATTGCCTAAAACAGCAGCCAGTAATCACGCTCAGATTTAATTTGGAGAACATGTTAACCACACAAATTTAGATCGAATCAGTTGTTTGGTCTGGATAATCCGTGGAAAACTCGAATAATTTGGACAGTTTTGTACAAGAAGTAACTAGACAAAGTTGTATTTGATCTGTTGGTTAGGTGAATAGCGTCACCTGTGATTTTCTTCTTTGAAGGCTGCATTGGAACTGGAAATAGCCAGTGTTGGCCTGCTTCAACCACCACCCCAAGCGGGAAGTCAATTGTGGAGCCAAGTGACTTCGCCCGAGACGATACTGACAACCAAAACCATGTTGATTCAAATACCACACTCTGTTGTGATTGCCCTAAATCAGACCGTTGTCGAGGGTGAACCATTCATTTTGATGGTCAGCATGAATGACGCCTCGGTAAGTGACAGTGCGCACATAAGAAAGTCCTTCTCTTAGTGCATGCTTATGGAGTGTAAATCCTCATTGTTGAACACAGGTTTGAAACTAGCAAATGAAGGTGTGTGATAGAAGATAAACTGCATTTCTGTTGGCGCATCCACTTAGGACAAAATATCGCAACTCTGTGATTACTAAGTGGCATCTTAAACCAGGGATTTGATTCTGCCAGGTATGTTGTGGTCTCGTATAAATATGTTAGTAAACTTGACGCTGATTACCAAACGCATCCAAAAACATTGCGTGCAAAATATGAGCGATTTTTCTTTCCCTTGGTGTGAGTTTTCGGACAATTTTTTTCATGAAGTCAGCTGTTTGTGCAATGCAGACGGTAGATGCTTTTTTGATTGATCTCCGAGCTGGACCCGTCAAACTGCCCGCGGACCGAGCATTTACACGGACAGTCATGGGCTCCAACTTTACCAGACAGTATGATAAAATCGTAGAAAACTTGAAAAAAATATGGTCGTATTGGCTGAATAATACTTGCTAGGATTAGTTACTTGATAGTCCCTATTTAACGATTGTTGAGTCCAAGTAATGTACAAATTTAGATGTTGCCGTCAACTATACATTTCCATAGAAACACAATTGTGGCAAAGCGGCAAAGCGGCCATGATGGTGAAGACCTTGGCAACTACAAAAATTTACAAAATTATCAAAAAATGGGATGGCTGGGCTGTCCGCTAAGTCTGATCGGTAGACTAGGTGGAGTCTGAAAGAGAACACAGCGTTGACGAACGAAACTGTGTTTGAGGGATACTTGTGCGATGAAATCAGCCACACAAACACATAATGCGTATTCGCATTGAAAATCAAGTTATTACCTCAAAAATTCCGAAAATGACTTACTGCTCATACCGAAATGTACAAACCACCATTAGGAAGCTCAGTAAACTAGCCTAAAATGGAAACAGAATAATGGTCTCACTGTGAGGTTAAAAGCAGTACATTCTTGGTTAGTATACAGCTGACCGTTCTTCCTCTGATTTGCCCAAATATATCCAGAACGCGCACATCAATCAACTCGGTGGTGCTTCCAACCCGTGGACTGGCAGTCTGGGGAGAAAACCGTTATTAGTTCAACAGGACGTGGGAATTTGAATAATGAAAACGAGCAGCATGAAATTGCAGGCAATCGTGACTAAATTTTTCAATGAAATTTCGGTGCTACCATTTGACCACTTAATTGCCCAACGAACGGATTACTCACGAAAAAGAGAAGGAATAGTCGGTGGATCGATAAAAATAGACGGCGAGATTTACAATATTATTTACTGACTGGTTGAAAGACTCACTCCCTGATCACCGCGTAGACTGATTTTGAGAACATAAGTCAAAATTATAATATTGCACACCTGAATCTGAGGAGGATTTTGCCGCGTCTCTGCATAGTGCACAGGGGAGCAGATGGTTAGCATCAAGTGTGTGTACCAGAAAAAATATGACAACACAATTGTGAACGCTTATTCTCCATCCTGGTAGAATCAGTCACATACAGTCCTATCCGTTTGCACAGGGATGATCTTCACTGTTTAGTTAATGCCTCTCCGGTTAGCAGAAGGGCTGATTTTCTGACTGATTCATTGATTGTTTTACTTATTTATTAAATGGCTGAACAAATCACGGACGGACTAAAAATTGGATTGAACGACTGATCTGGTTGACCATTAATTCCACTGATTTCCTAATGAGCCGACTGAACAATCGCGACTTCATCCTAATCATTCTGATTCAGTGTAACGAGAAGACTTGAGCTTAATAATTTTGCTTTTAGTACGCATTCTTTAGTTACTTCTGAATGGCCTATAGGATCGATGTCAATATTCCTGTCTGACAACACCGTTTAAGCACAAACCTCAGCGCGGGACACAGTTTGCATTAAGCCTTGCCCACATGAATAGTGGTTACTTTGGGGGCAGTGACACAAGTCACCCGGTTACAGAATATATTTCTCTAAAACTAATAACAAATTTTGTTTATTGAAATTATCCGAGTAAAATTTAATCCCAGCATATTCAGCTCTCATTTTATTGCGGGAATTTCCGTGGATAACCGCACACTGAGATTAAGTGACGCTATAAAGTTTCGTAAACTGTCAACCGCGGTCAAATGTACTAGAGGCGCGTCTGTCATCTCCACAGCTGAAGTTTGTGTGTTGACGCGCAACGTGGTGATTCGGGGCGCCGAACTCTTTGCCTGAATGCATTGAAGATGTCACATGTGTTTAGCTTAGCAGCTTTTGAAACCAGTGTTACACCGGAAGAAACTAACTAAAAATTTTTGCTTTCAGGCTAGCCAAGCACTTGGATAGACATGAAACGGTCAAATTTTTGTTGCTTCTTCATGTCTGTTCGAGTAATCTTTGCCTTCTAGATAATCACTATAGTCATCAAGGAAGTGGTCATTTCAAAATTATTGACGTTGTCACTTTAGGCAGCAAAGCTACCACCAATAATGAGTGGAAACTAAAAAGGTTTGGTCCGGGTGACTTAGTTACTGTAAATTCAGTAAAACGATGATAACAGGCAATGGCGAGGTATGTTCCTACTTGAAAGCACTCAATTTGAAAGCGAAAAAACCCTCTGGTAGGTAGCAATGGCATTTTGCCAAGCTTTTACTATCTGTTACCTGCACATTAATAGAACCGCTCATTTTCATGAGCAGTATAAAAAACACCTACGAGAAAAGATGTCTTACCCACAAGGATACCAAAGTAGCTATTTGTTCTTGTCTCCAGTCTACGGACACAGATCAGTCCACAATGCAAACGTGTTATCGGTTCAACGAGCTCTATCAGAAGGGTGTCAGTCAGTTTGGAGGTCAAGTATTTATTGGTGGCCCAGTCAACGGAACTATACCTATTCGCGCTCATATCTCTTTCGCCCAGGTCTTCATCCGATTCCCTTCACCGCGATGGGACCGATGAACGAGTAAGCTTGTCGGGATATTTATTTACATTCGAGTGGATTGTTTTTCTCTATTGTTCTTTTGTAACTAAAGACCTAACGTTTTTGTCTTGGTTTGTGTTGTGAACAACAAGTTCCCAGGTCGATTCCGGCTTTTCTGTCTGACATTATGTCTTCTGATGGACGTTCTAGGTATCTACCGCAGTTAACTGGACAAACAATGGGCAGGTCAATAAACTTATGGAAGTGATTTAACCAAATTAAATTTGCGTATATTTGTAGCAAACGAAAATTTCTATCTGTAATCGTTTCTCCTAATAGGTGCATCTGAACCTAAGCCACGTCTCGACTGATCTCATTGCTCTTACATTCAAGCTAAAATTTGCATCGCGAACAAACATTAGTTTCCTCATATCAGCTGGCGTTCAGCAGTCCACAGTTCACTCTGTCTCATTTTCATGAAACAAGCCGAAAAAGCCCTACAGTTGAGAATAGAATACCGGGCGTTAAGTTATCATAACCGTCAAAAATAACTGTAGGCATAAGGTTTCACAAGAAATGGTCAAGCAAAAGTTGACTAACCTGATCGGAATTATCATTGGGTTTATTGTTTTCACGTTAACTTTTGCACATGTGAAATATTTGTTAGCCTTTTTAGCTCGATGTCCACTAAGAAACAGTGAAAGCGCTGCATAATTGTTTCGTCTTTGTTATGGAATGCTTCGTGTGCAAGTCAGCAGCAGTCAAATGGGACGCGAACCCAGGATGCACGAGTGTGACCCCTAAGTATTAGCCATAACGTTATCGGGCAGGCTCTAAACGGTTTACATAACTTTACGACATGATATTGCACCTATTCTTCACGGATCTGCACAACCACAGGCCACTGGCCTGCGGCATTCGACTCCTACCGACTGACAGCTTCTCTGTAGGTAGCCTAAATACGACGAAGGCTTTGAACACGAACTACGGAGCTTGGTTAGTCGGCCAATATTACTGGTTGGAGATTAACAGTATATTAAGCTCTGCACAGAAGCTTCTCCTAGGTAGGACGTCTTTGTTATCTACTTAAGCTTTATATATAGGACGAAAATAATAAAGAATGTGTGAATGCTCAGTACACCGATGGTCATTTTATCTATGGACAGTCTTTGCATGACTCATGGAATTTGTTCCAATGAGAAATGTTGCAGGTTCTAAAAAAATACCTATCAAACAAACTGCTGATATCTTTTTTCAGATCATCAGTTTTCTGTTTTAACTACGGAATGGTGAAGACAAAAAGTAAGTAAAAAGCGGGATGGTGAGGCGCCACGTCACGCCTGGTAAACGTGACCAGAACACCTAGTAATTTGGCTACCGTTAGGTATTAAGCACCGTAAAGAAAGTGAATTTAATGTAACTTTATCCTGTCCACAACGGTTTAGCTAGTTATTATATGGCCGGACTGTTCTCTGCTCTCTGGTCTAAGAAGCCCACAAACAGGCAAGCTTGTTAAGTAACTTCTCGATCTAGAGTGAATGAAATTTTCCCATTTTCAACTGGACTTTCCCATAGACTGAAATAACTAGACTTGCGTAAGAGTGCCTCAGTTGCAGAAACCTAAGTTTAACAACTAATTCTCAAATCGCGTAAGAAATGCTCAACAAAGTGTGAAAAATGAATGGAGAATTGTTCCTCATAACAGCCCACCAGTTGATTCACGCGATTGTGTAATCTTCTCAATTCCATCCATCCCCGGGGGTGGCTGTGTGCAAACATATACATAGTTATGTTTATTTGTATATATATATACATATATATATATATTTCTCACCAGAATCGAATCTGCAGCCTCAGAAATATGCATGGAAGCTCTTCGACGAAGAGTCCACGTAAGAATCACAACTGTAATTCGTTGATAATTCTTTGTCAGTTGGGCTGAGCCAACCTTAGGAACGAGGGCGGAATGCCCCAGAATATACGTATGTATATATAGAACCAGGAAGTAGT
>LUCM01005244.1:37380-116708 GCA_008360955.1 Fasciolopsis buskii | reverse complement strand
CTCCAGTCATTTTTCCATGTTTTCTTAAAAAGAACTTTAAAATTCTTCGCCGGGGTCTATCAATTACTAGCCGTGTGTCTTTCATGCCACTAACTGAATTGTCCCTCAGTCTCATTGACCAACACTTATCAGCATGTGAGAAACCTACTCAAAAATTCTTTCTAATCCCACGCATCCTCTGTGCAACGATCTTTCAAAGTGCCACTCTCATATTTCAATGCGATTCGCTTTTCATCCCATAATGTCCATTGTCCCATATTTAGCACGCATCTCGACAAACGGTGACCGGGTTTCAGCCGAATTCCTGAACAACCTGCAACAACGTGCTATGATTATTCCTTGATGAGCTTTTTTATTTTTTCACGAGGCGATGATTGTATTTTTTATTTTATTTATTTGTTTTTTCCATTTTTATTCTTGCCCTTACATTTTCTGACTGAAATGGGACGTCATTTATTGTACGCAAAAGTTTGTACAGTACAATACAACATCTAACTTGTTAAGAAGTATCACACAAATGCTTCATCTTTGTTTAAAATCGCTAGCAGTGAGCGCGCATCCCACCAGGGGTGGAGTACGAATCCAGGACGAACAACGGTGAGTCGAACGACTTAGGCGTCATGATAGCCCGGCTGATTTATCGGACATCAGGACTACATGATACAACGCCCACACCCGTCAATGGATTGTGCAGGTCACGGACTATTGCACATCACATGAACGACCCAAATGTGGTTGGGCTATGATTTGCGCATGCCCACGAGAAGCTTGATTCGCAAAACCCTGTTCTTGAAAACAAGTGGTGGTCAGACGATGGGCCGAGATGATCAACCGAAGTGCATGAAAATCGAAACTAGCGGACTGCCTGGTGTAGGCGCAGTTGTACCTGCAGATAAGGTAGTTCGGTCGGGTACTCGGTTGCATCTTAACATTTAGCTAGAATTCCAAGTTACAGATTAAAATTTGATTGAGGCTATCTGAAAGTTTGGAAATAACATGAAGCCTAAATCACATCCTCTCAAGGCAGTAGGACTGTCTTACTGCCTCATAACTCACTTGGAACCAATGACCCGTTTCTCAGTTTGTGCATCTTTAAGGAGAGAGCAGATATCTCGGAGGCCAAGTAGATCCATCAGTCGAAGATTGTAGTGAGCATAGCGCCGTGCGCTTTGCGAATTTTCTGTAGTTGATTTGAGATCAGGCTTTGGTCATATGCCATAAAATATACCAAAGACCAGTCACGCTTTTGGAGAACCTTCGTAAAGTGTGAATTCTAATGATTATGAGTTCATGCTTGGATTTTCAGCTGTTTTAGCTGTGCAATGCTTCTTGACAAGTTTGATGTTACCATCACATCAAAGACTATTCAAAAAATCACATCTATTTTCGAAAACTTTTATTTCAATCCATCCTCTGTTCTAAATATTGGACCCTGTGGCTTGGCAATTCAATGTCCAAACCCTGAGTTACTGACAAAATTGTCCTATCCTATTTTTCCAATACTACGAGGCCAACGGTGTTCACGCAGTGGAAGTTTACGCACGTCTGCTGTCAACGGCAAAGTTTCGGAGGTGCAGAGCGGGACCGAACTTACTGCTGTTGCATGAACTCAACAACATGCCATACCGAATCCCCAGTGTATCGAGTGACTGAATGCCAATCGAGCTTACTGTACAGTTGAAGACACTTCATCCAATGTACGAAGATATGATGAGATGCAGCGATCCGATTAACTAAATTTACCAATACCACCCGACTCTTCCCCTGCAATAGCATGATTTGGCTTCCGCTTCAGGACGATCCATTTCTAGGAAAATTATTTTACACCTTATAGGCGAAAAACGAATCATAAATAGATGCATTACCGTTCAGACGAGGGAGAAATACTTTCAGCTTACTTGCGTCCTTACTAGGCAACGAAACATCGTCTGCATATTCTAAATCCGATCGTTTTCAGTCTGATCACGTAGCAATCCCACCATTCTCACTATCAATTCAGTCCAGTGCAGCTTTCACATTAAAAGGACAGAGATCTTGGGTCTATGGAAGATGTGCTTACGTTTTAAGATTCGTCTCAAACTGAAGATCTCGCCATTACTTCCTCGAACCGGATTGATAAACGGCTTGATCTTCATGCCTACAGTTTTGGCGAGCACTCGATAATCTCCGCGAGCAGTGTGTATGCGACGATTACGAAACCAATTCCTCTGAGGTTTCATTTCGAGGGATCCCGTATTAGTCTATTCTTTCCGGTAAAATTCGAGTGGCTCACACAATTGTTCACACCATGGATCTATTCTGTTGCGCAAACCGATCCCACGCGTTTTGTTAAGTTTCCGGATGTCAAATACGTTGGCTTACGCGAGATTAAAAAAACGTTTAATCAGATTATGCTCTCGATTTTCAATGTCATCTTGGCCTTTGCAGCTTCAAACATTTCGAAGCCTTCACTGGAAACCAAACTCACAGCTTAGTCGGACATTGGTTGGCCATAATAGCTTGGGATTAAAAGCAATCTTTTAATTCTATGGGTAGTGCCTTAACTCCGATTCAATTGCGAGCCCGGACTCCAATTAAAAATGGCAGGTTCGGATTATTCTCTGGAGCCTGGAAAAATGTTTGCTTTTCTTTAAAGCAGCAGTTGTCTTTTTGCTTCGGTTGGGCTTGTCCTGGAACTGGTGATAATTAAGAAAGCTAGGGATCGCCCTAAACAAGTAATTAACCGGCGTTTAGTCAAACACATCCATTACGAGATATCTGCCCACCCTTCTCCATGGGCACACCTACAGGCTTACGCCCTCGGTGTTCACTTCACCGAAATCCTGGGGTCGTTTCACTTTACCTTATGAGTAGTCTTAGCTCCCTCGTTATTATTTTCTTCGGAACCCCAGGGAAGGGGAAAACTTGGCCGGTCCTTCATGTCTTCTCGTTTTTCTTTTTGGGTTATTGTCTGACGACTGGTGGTCGTTTGTTGTGGGTGTGTGGGATTACCCGTGCATTTTTAAATTTTACTTCTTAAACGTTTTTTCGTGGTTGCTGTTTAGCGTACTTTTTCAAACGATATAATATCACTTTCCTCATGATTTTTCCTTTTTTCTTGATTCCTCTTACGTTTTGGCTAAATGCAAAGCACCCTCGGCGTGACCAGATTCTCCAACTGTGTTATTTTCCCTCTTGTTTATCCTCCCCAGCATTTTGCTTTCAGATGACGTTCCTTCAATATAGTTAGTTTTACGAGGTTTGCGTTTTTCTTCCGAAACCACTTTGGATATTTCACGTTTTAGATTTCCTTGCTTATTCCCTCACTATCTATGTAGATTGTATTTATGCCGTCATCTGTGTTCCGAATGTTCAGATATGTAGGTGATCCCACTGACTTACGTCGTTGCAAAATGAATTCATTGCAAATCTTGTTTATTAAATCATTTGTACTAATCTTCTCGTTTTGTGCCTTATCGTACCGTTGATCTCTTGAGAACTCATTACGTTTATCATCCCTTGTGATTTCTTTCCGCCGTAGTCCGTTGAAATCTCTGTTTGAAAAACTTGTTTGCCAAAACATGAAAACCGTTGCAGGCCTCACCTCAGCACTGCAAGGCCTCTTATCCGAATGTCTTTCCTGTGTTTCATGAGAGATCAAATCATTCAAGGCAGACAGGATGCCAGAAAAGGATTTGCTCGTTGTTTTTTCCGGTTTGTTGGAAAAACCCCTGCAGCCGATAGGCTGACGTTAGAGTGAATATTACTCAAAATTATTTTGTGGATAATAGGCTTTCATTTAACTTTACTGTTTCCTAAATTACTTCCGAATATATGTGATGATATTTGAAGTAGTAGAGATCTTGGTGCTCCGGTTGCCAATGCAGGATTACGAAGGTTGTAGGTCAGCTCCAAACTGAGGGTGTGCTTTTCTCTATTAAATCGACTACCCCTAGACGAGGTATAAGAAACGATAACCCTGGAAGCAGTGATACCGAGGAAGAGAGTGTGTATCTTTGTTGATTGGCAAATAGCTATTCGAATTAATTTCCGAAATGAAGGCGAGTTCATGGGTTGTAACATAAAAAAGATCATCAGCGGACTAATGGCCGTTCGCGATGAGTGCGCATTGAGAGCGACATTATCATCCGGACTAATGGTAACTGGAGGCGTAGAGCACCAACGCAACGAAGATCGTCGCGTATCCACATGCAGGAGCGGTCGTTGAGCCGCATGCTGGAATTTACTGCGGTATGATCTGATGAGTACTCGGCTGCGACGAATCGGTATGATCGTAAGACAGGTGGGAATGGATGAGGTTCAAGGATCGGATGCCTCAGAGAGATTTCGGCACTGTCAATTGATGTTTCTCATTGTGAATGAGATATAATGCTTAATAGGAGCAGCTTTTTGTGTGCTATGAAGCGAATTGATATAGTCTAACGCAATGAACGTCTTGTGTTAATTAGTGTCAGGGTCATATATCTAGTTCTCCAATAAAAAGCCAATATATGATGACGAGTCTGATTTTCAAATAGTACCTTACGTCATTGCGTAAGGTCCTCCATATATATGAGAACAATCGTTCTCGAAAAAAGTTCTCTTAATCATGGATTTTTGCCCGAACGATAATCTATTGTCGGTCGCTGGTAGTATTCTTCTATCCTAGATTATCACTCTACTTGTACGGTCTAATTTCGAGGAACAGACTGTTGTTTTAGTGCAAATACTTTCATAGACATACAATTTTACTGATAAAACCCGATTTCTCATCCTCCTCGTTACTTCGCCGCGATGTGGCTGAGTACTGCATATTGCTCCTAGGTACTTGAACTGAAGCAGCTGAACACAACCAGCACAGAAGGATCATATGCGTTGTTGCGCGGATTAGATGTTCGCAGTCGACAATAGAACAGAAATTAGATAGAGAGAGCTTGGAACAAACGCACAGCCACAATTTGCAGTCGGTCCAGTTGGATACTTTGAGCGAAGCATATTTATCTTTAAGCACTAAAACAGCACAGAAAGGCATCTGACTCCGTCATAACTTTTATTCTGAGCAGATTCTAGACTTGAAGATTGATTGTGCTGCAGTGACTGATCTTGATACTCAGTGAATACGGTCACCTGGAATACATACCAACCGAAATTATGGAGTGATGATTTTGCAATGTGTAGCTCAAATGTCAGCGCACGCTCCCCTATCGCTCTCCATGGTTTTATGCGCAAATGGATTTGAAGAGTTTAGCACCATTGCAGCCGTCGCCTCTTTACAAGTTGCCCCTTCCGCACTTCCGCGGTGATGTCAACCGAAATTGAATAGCGTTCTTGGGAAATAAGACCGGCAAGAATCTGCGTGTACCGGACTTGTGACTGTTCCTTTTTGGGAAGATTGCTCATGGCGGAACCACGCACATATCACCAGAAAGAACACAAGTCAGATCCGCCGACGTATTTATCAAGGGGTTAGATCGAACCTACTTTTCGAAAGTCATGATCAGATAGGCGGTCAAGATATCAGGTTATGAGGACTGTCACAATATTCCAAAGCTAGCTGATAATGAGGTTGCCCTTCATTATTTTCAGCATATTTCGGGTCTAACACACGATTTCTACGAGAATGTTTTCAAAACTAGAATGGGTTTTTCACCATGGGATAAAAAAGCGATTCCTGGGACATAAGGAGGTGGCAGGTATGGCGTGCAATGGGTGAGGGCAACAATCGCCGGGCTTGCTTCGGAAAGTCTTTATTGAGAAAAAATTTTCTGATCAGCGGTTGTCGCGTTCTCACGGGAAGGTACTGCGTGGTTGGAAGCGTCACAAGAGCGCGCATGAGTGTCCGAGAGTGGTGGGTCCCAATTCATTAAGGCAATATTGGTTTCTTTTGACTAATTTTTGTTCATCAGGTAATTTTAAGCTTTAAAACGTTAGTTATTAATCCCCGCATGACCAGATTTGTGTAAACTCACTTCAAGACCTTTACAGTGTCTCAGTTTATGGTAGATCTATAACACTGAATTTCAGACATCAGTGTGCTAGCTGGATAAAAATCAAAAGGAAAAATTCCAAGTGTTCGGCTTTTATGAAACGAAATTATGGGCAAATATGAGAATACCATCGTTATATAACTGTCGTGTCCTGCTTGACTTTGACGTGAACGAAGTAGTTTAATGGATCCATTTCTTAATCCTGGAAAACCTACAGGGTTCAGACTCCTAGACCTCAAAATGTTTTGTTGTCCACCGAGACCCGTTTCGGGAGTGATCTGTCTGCAGATCACTTCGATGATCCAATCTCAGTTCGTTTTGCTGTGCATTGTGAGAATCTCTAAATCACGTTTTAGTCCTGAACGATGCACTTTCGAATGACTGTGTTTGATTTACGTTTCTTATTTGGGTAATACTAGTTGTAAATTTTGTCAAAACATTTTACCAATGCAGCTAATTGTAAACGAAATATCTTCAATTGTATGTCGATCAGATTTACTCTTGCCATGATTCAGGACAACCTGTCACTCTTCCCTTATATCCAGAAACCAGTGTCCCCGCAATGAAAGCCATTGGAGGCCAGTTACTAATTTACCCCATCGAAGCAACGTCAGCCAATCAAATGCGCCAGTTATCTCATTGAACCATCCGCTAACATTTGACTGTTAAGTTAATGGGTATCTTGTTATTTGGGCTTCGACTGCCAAGCGAACTGCCCGAACTTTGCTCGAGGCTCCGGAATTTGGGAAAGAAAGACGTTTTTAGGATCATTTCAATAAAGCTTAAAAAACTTGTTGCTGGTTAGTGAGAGGGGACTACAAATTCCTTGAATCCTCTGTAAATCAACCTTAAATAACGCTGATGCACCGATGAGATAGAATTTTTTCCTTCAAATTCGAGTGATCTACTGTTTAATTTCACTTTGTAGCTTGCCATAGAAAGTAGACAAGATGTGCATGAGACATTTGTGCATCACTGGGGGACTTTGTTATGAACAAATCTCGAACCCCGTGATTTTTGACTGTACGTTTAGCAGGATCATTGAAGGTTCGTGAGCGAAAGATGTAGTCTGAAAGCAAATTAAATGAGAAATGGTTATTTTGCATTGAAACACTAGATATCAGCATGGAATCGGTGGATATTTTGGTCGGGGAATCTTTGTTTCTTAACCTAGCGCTTCGGAAACTGGCATGTTGAAAAAATCACCAGGCATTGTGCAAAATCATGCTAGGCTTTCTAAATTTGCTGCTATTCAGAGATATAAGCATGTAATCTAGGTTTCAAAGTAGAGCAAACAGGCAAAATGCTGTCGTCACTGTGATGACTTCTCATGATCCGATATCAGATAACTTATGTATAGATAACTTAAAAAGAGTGGTCTGAAAACCCTTATAAAAGTCCAACTTTTTTAGGATAAGTGGACGGCAATCTGACCATAGTTGAAATCAGACAAAAGGCAAATGTATCTGGGATGCCACAGACAAGTAACACTCCAAAATATACGTTAATATAGAAATCATCAAATGTTGATATTACGAGACGGTCTGAAAGGTATTCACTCGTTAACGTCTGCACTTCATGACGTCACGATCGGAACCTACTTCAACCCTATTCAGTCACACATAGCAACAAACTCAGATGGGCCTTACTACATGCAAAAAATCCTGAGATGCGGTCAATTTCTGAGTACATTTAACAATAGATAAACGAACAAGTTGAAACACTTCAGTGGTACCGTGATATGAGGTCATATCGTATCTTCCGGCCAAAGCTGATGAAATTCCTATCTCATATTGCCAATGCAAATATCAGGCAAGTTCCTTCGGTTTCGATGAAGTAGAACGAAATTCGCGCAATCAGGTTTTTGAAAATATTCTCAAAAGGTCCAATGCGTTATGGATATAAAACCACTGAATTGGAATTAACGTCCATTAAAAGTTATATGAGGCTCTTCCTCTCTTAGTCCTCTTAAAAAACGGCGGACAGTTTAAGATAATTGTGAATGACACAATGTTAATAACAGCGTTGTTGGTAGATGTAATGTGCCAACGTTTCGGCTATCGTGGGTAGTCTTTCTCAAGGCAAGTTTTACAATCAAATGACTGTGGGAGCGTTCACATGCCAACTGATGTTTAGTTGTCTGTGTTTGTGAATTTGTGTACTTTGAGCTGTGTTTCGGGTGAGAAAATAGTTGTCCTTCACTTCATGCGTCGCCCAAGCATCAGTTGGCATGCGAACGTTCCCTCAGCCATTTGATTGCAAAACTTGCCTTGAAAAAGACTACCCACGGCAGTCAAAACGTTGGCACATTACATCTACCAACAACGCTGTGTTATTAACAGTATATCGTTCACAGTTAAAACCAATGCATGGCGCATCGAATTTTCGATACACTCCTTATGTCAATTCAGGACACTGTTGGAAAACCAAATTAGTTTTGGGTCTGCTTATTGTCCTCCGAATTGATGTAGATTGGAAACACCACTGGATTCTTCCTTGCAGCAATAATGATAATAGTAGCGACTATAAAATCAAAAATAAATGAAAGCAGTGCGACGTGACTAAGGCAAGATTCAAGTTCAGTAAATAAAATTTGCAATGAAGGTGTATTGTGATCCCTAGGCCCTTCCCTCATTGTCCTCCTCATCTAAGCAGGTCGATTGACAAAAAGTGTGCAATCAATCAAATTTAAACTGAAATGGGAACTTTCGCTTTTGGTTTTCACGCTTAAGTCGTCCACTTCATCCAATGATCTTTTGTTCCCTTTCAATTTAAAGCTAAAAAGAAATTGGTTGCAAGCACAAGTACTGGTTTTGAAAGGTATTCAAGCAACAGTGTCCTCGGAGAAACTTGCCCAGAATTAATTTGGAAAACACAATTAGCGAAACCCTTACGATTAAAATCCATTCATAGAGACAAAATGCTTATCATTCTGTAAGTTGGTCACCATCAAAGGAATACAACAAATATATCATTCACCTCATAGGTGTTCTCATGGATAAAAACCAACGAACCTGGTAAATGCCGTGCAATTCAACGGGCTGGAATTTCGTTTTGCTAATCTTCCGTTGTTAACTTACACCGGTTGCACTCAATTTTTCTAACGAACCACAGTAAAATACGGCTTTTATATAATAGCACTGCGCCGTTGTTCTGATAAAAAATGATGAAAATTACCAAAAATGTTTTCATGTTTTGAAAGCAATTCATTTTATTTATGAAGAAAGGTTAAAATTAATCACTACTTCAAACTATTGCTGCCAGAATTCGATGCATCTGTTCATTCCGTGTGCATTCTCAAGCCCAAACCCAAATGAGATACTCGAGGAGGTGATCATCAAATTGTGACAGGAAACTCATAAGACCTTCCTCAGATGTTACCCCTGTTTTGGGTGGTTAGGATTAGATAAAAGATTTTCATTAGATCGATAGTCACCACGGCCTGCACCATAAATAATCTACCCCTACGATGACTGGCAGAATCATGGTTCTTCTTGACATTGGTATCTATGCTGACGTGCAAGGTTCTCTGAGTCCATTGTCGAATTCTGTTCTTCATTTGCAGCAGCTGACACGTAAGGAAAGTGATTTTACGAATAAAGTATACATTATTCAGAGGACCATTTTATGTGAGATTACAACCAATTTCCAGTGGACAAAGGTGCTCGTTCAAAAATATCTGACCTGCGCTCACGTCAGTTTAGATAACCCAGCAAAAAATGATGATGCGAGTGTAATCGCACGCAAATTGAATTATCATTGTGCTGAAATATGACAGCTCTAAAACACAAGTGAATTGTTTCGTGAAATCCCACTATTGATACGCCCGTTCGATGGTGGCTGTCGTGATCAAATGAAGATCCAAGAGGACAAATCTATACCATTTGTTTACCGAAGCATCAGTAGTTTAACTGTCATTACGGTAACTGAAACAGTATCATAATTCTACACTCATAAACACATTAGATCTAGACCTCCGAGGTTAACATCCAAAAATCGGTTTATCAAGTGACTGTTTCATTCGGTTTGCCGTTGACCGTTTAATTTGCTGTTTGGGGAGAAGGTCGACTCTGAAACGATCAGGGTTTTGTTTAAACCACAGTTGAATAATAGTAATCTGATATTCGGTGGACCGGCAGAACACGGTCATTACTGATGATGCAATATGCGTGAACAAACGGAGATAGGTTGACAAAGGAAAATATCCCCGGTTATATAAAAGACCGTTGAATGTTCAGAGGTTTGAAGCAAAGACAGCGGACAAGAGTATCGTCTGAGTGCGATTTGCTGGGCCGTTTTAGTGATTAAGACGGGCCAACTTACCCAATGTCAACAGCCAAATCCACAACAGGTCTTGAGTTTTCTTCGCATTTCCAGCAAAGGGGTAAAAACCTAAATGTTCGGTCTGAGGAAATTGTTTGACCAGAATTGTGACACGATGTGATTGAAATTTAATCAACTTTGTCTCTGTCCGATCGATGATGGATGCATTTTAACTTAAAGGTTCGTCAGTAACATAAACCAGGTAGAAATTTAATCTGACGAGTCTAGAAAATGTACGAACCACGTTGTTGTTGTGGATTCACTATTCAGAGCAATTTTTCGTCTTGCAGCGGAGAAAGCAGGACATTCACGCGAAAAAATTCCCACAAAATACTGAAATCTACTAGTTCCATTGCAATCAAAGCAAGTTCAACCTTGGGAATAACGAAGCCAACATCGAACTCGATTGGCCATCTTTTTAAACAGGTATACAAGAAACTCCGCCCAACGACTCTGCGGTCGGTGCCCGACACAGTACTACCAACCGCCAAAGAGAGTTGCTTACTAAATACCACGGTGCAGGCTAAATAAACACGTTCAAAACGCTCGATTAACGCAGACCTTCTGACAAGACATATCGAAACTGTAAGATTTTAAAAATAACATTCGACCATCATTACGGGTTTTGCCAAATTTTAGACACTATGTATGACTGTTTCCGAGATAGTCGATATTGCTCATCATTCGTGCCAAACGCCAAGTGCATTTGCAACCAGTGAGATCCTTAAATGTTCTGACATTTTTAAATCCTATGAACTCTATAATCGAAAAGTCCGGAAGTCTTCTCGTGAGTTTCCCTGATAAGGAAATGGCCCGCTGATTTCAAGGCGTGATCCTTCTAAACCGATTAAATTCAGTAGGCGAAAACAAATGGATCTCAAGTACATCATAAATTACAGTCGTTTTAAGACGATGACATAAAAAAATCTGGTTCACAGTTTTTAGGTCTAATGTTTCCTTGGTTTTCGCCACCTATAGTTGGCTCTAGAAAAGTAAAACGGATGCTCATCTAGCACCACAACCTGCAGTTCACTCACTTTTTCTTTGGTGATTATTCATCTTTAGACTTGTATGTCCCATGCTAAGTGACTGTGCTTGTTACTCACCTCATCCAGACCGACAAAATAATTTCGCATTCCTCGACAAGAATTCCATCGTGATGATTCTAGGTCAACAGATAGGAATTTAATGGTACAATCTGAGTGTGATCTCATTCTTTCATCCAACGTGAACAATGTGGATTGTTAGGCGCAATGTGTAGTTACGACAATTAGGCCTGATTAGCGTGATGCTCAAAACATTAGGTCTTGTCTGCACCTTTCGGTGCAGCGAAATGCGGTGTGCCATCACAAGCCCACGGGTAGAACAAACAAACAGAGATAGTTGGACACAAGCACGCCACTCTTAGTTTTCTTCTTTTCCTTGGCGAAAACACCTTCCTTTGGTTTTGATCCGGTCTTTTTGTATGTGGTTGGTCTAATATGGGTCATTTGTATTTCATTGCTATGATTTGCGGAAATAAGCCCTGACTGACTGCCTTCGTGGGTAGGCCAGATGCAGCTTGAAATTATAAATGCCATTTTGATTGAGGCTACTTTTAACGTCTTCAGTAATAGAACGAATGTACCTGCGATTCAGCCAATGTGGCCATCATCGTCTGAAGAGATTGACTGAAGCCAGTTATGCATGTTTTCGGGGTCCTCCATTATCCTCATTATCCATATCATATAACTGTTAATCAATGGACGAAAATGTGTAGAACTGTAACACAGTAAAAAGAATATTCTTGGACTTCAGGTGAGCCTTCTACTTCCAGCCAGTTGGTCACAACGAGAACCCTGTGTGCAAGTGTCTGATGAATGATGTTTTCACATCCGACTGGTAGAATTCAGCCAGAAACACACAAATCAAAGCAGGTTAGGTAAACAGCTGTCATCCGTGGCTTTTATAGTGCACATTTACTTGATCCTGGTGAAATAAACTTCTGCGAACACATAACTGATGACGCCGGAAAATGGAACTTTGGACTTTACGTTACTTTTATGTTTGGACTTAGAAACATGCCCTATCTGTTTAAATGAAACTGCGAAACTGTGAATGCCAAGCAAACAATGGGTAAACAGGTTAGCTTAATTGAGCAGGCCGAAGAATATCTGTTTGATGAAATTTGCAGTCAGGCTGGGAGAATTAAAAAGAATATTACCAATAAGAAATGGTTCAGTTTCATTACCTGGACTTTGGAGTTCTAATGTTGTATTATGACAGTCATTATCTGTCAGTTGGTGAGATCGATATCTGAGCTGGTTTTCGTATATGGCATACGCAAGGAAAAAATCCTGAGAGTTGAAAATTCAGTCCACTTCCCTTGGGAGTGTAAATCCGCTGGAGTACAGTGCTCCTCTAATTAGTAAAGAAATTCTGGAACCAGCTTCTATCTTTCGTTTTTTATTTTCTTTATTACCGAAGTAACAATGTGCGTTATTTTTCGGGAAAGGAGGCCGTAACCAGCACAAGGCTATTAAGTGAGGAAGTTGACCGGCAGTGAGAGGATCTGAACCCGCGACCTTCACGTCCAAACGTCACGACCTCATCCGCTTGGCCAATGAAGGCCAACCCATTAGTGTAGACATTTACATAATATAGAGCGGTTGGACCCCTATCATTGCTGTCCATGAGGTTTTGCAGAATAATCCATCACTTACTGGACATTTTGCATTTGAGAACTGTATACATTTCTCGCAGGTACAAAGCCCAATAGGTGGTCTGGAACCAGCCGATATCGACATTAGTGGGAAAGGTCTGTGAGCCATTGGTAATTGACAGTTAAACTAAATCCATAGTTATGCACTTATGGAGATACGGATCATTAACCACGTAAGTCCAACAGCAATCAAAATTCATAACAGTTAATACCAAACATCGAAATGTCTTTTTTAGGAAAAAGCAATGTCATTACTTTTGACCATGAGTTTCGATGACTATGCCAGACATCTTAGGTGAGGGTGAATGCCTTCGGTGGAAAATCCTATAGGAGAATGACAAATATAGTGGTATTACTTGACAGACTGTTGAGAGCCAGTTCACTTAGACTGAAGAAAGACAGCAAATAAATTTTATTCTTTGCATATTGGCAGACGTAGCTCAATTATTTGTGGGCAAGTCAAACAACACTGATTATTATCGATGGACATTGTTGTTTCACTGAAGGTTACTCATAACTTGTGCCAAGTTGAAAAGGTGGGAATTGTCCTGGTGATCGAAGAATAGGCTTTAGCATGACAACGCTCTTGAAAAATGTTTCAGAGTAGTCTGTGTTGCCTAAGTACGATATTGGTTACTTTGCGGAATTGCTACTCCACTTTGAGTTTCGTTCCTAATAATTTTGATGAATCATTTTGCTTCACAATTTTACTTTCCCGAGGAGTTCGTTTGGTTCCTTTCGAATTTTTATTGACAGCTAAAAGTCACTTTCTGTTCTTGCTTGGAAAGTTTGTTCCTCGGCGGAAAATTAGTCTGAATGTGTGTCGCATATTGCTAGCCAAAACGCATTATAGATATGAAACCAAAACATATGCAAAAGACCTGAAAAATTCCTTGTGCAAGCTGGAAAGTTGACTGCTGGATTCTACCAGCTAATCAGTTTACCGACAAGCGGCATCTTGTATACCAGCTAACATGTTTCTTGAAAATATGCGCCGAAGATAAATTTTCGCGTTAAATTACTGGATCGATGTTTAATGCATCTGACACATGTAAATATAGGCTGGATACTGAGTACCAGTCATATTCCAAATGGACAAATGCTCTTTCTCTTTACGCGATCACTAACAAAATAATTTGCTCCAAACTACTTTAAAACCGATTACGGCTAAAGGATGTTGATACGGATGGTGACCTGATGCCAGTGGTGTATGATGCTAGATTTTACACTGTGGTTTCGAACACACACTGAAATTTTGAACATGAAATAGAACATAATGGTTTTTCCAGAAAGAGCAAAACGACATTAGGAAGTTCGGTGAAACCCGGAAGAAAAAGGTACGGAAAAAAGATGAAAAGGTATTTGTAATCGATCACTTAAGAAGATTGCTTTGGAAGAATGAATAAAGAATTTCCCCGGATTGCTTTGCAGAATACGCACTACCTTTTCCAATTTGCTCCTTGCTATGATTTGCCGAAATTTGTAATTACTGATGTGCATATTGATAGGCTTCGGACTAAAAGTGGAGCGCACACGATAAACTTAGAAGAACATTTCGTTTGGAGTAAATTGAAAGTAATGAGACGAGGCGATAAATTGGGAATAACGGAATTTCCCTCAAAAGTCCTTCCTAAGATTGACAATCTAACAAACCGTTCAGTGACATCCCAGTTAGTGAAACCACTACTCTGCTAGGAAAGTAAAAGATAGCAGTGGACCACCTAGTTTTTGGAAACAAAATCAATAGATTTTCATGGTATTAAAGGTATCAATATGACCGGAGCGTTAATCTCTGGATCCAAGGCAGATACTCGTCGTGGTCGCTTTTAAAAATGATTGTGCATCCAAATTATCTCGTGCTGAGGTGTCCAACTGCCTTCTCGCAGAGCTGCTCCTAATAAAATGCCAGAATAAAGGCGAAAGTCTGGTGTTCTGCACCGCGTTGACTGACTGTCAATGGACAACTTGTAAGTGTGTATATGTTTACATGCATAAAGGCGCGTAATAAAGTAGCACAAAGTTGGACCTTCATATTCATGTTTTTTTTAAGTGTTTCACAACCGACCGAGATAATTCTCCTTTGCGTTTTTTGATATCGATTTAGTCAGCCATTTTTAAATGTGGTCTCACACCCGTTATGATAATTTTCGGTCTCTTTTGTCAACGCAAATGTCACAGTAACTGGAGGTGAAATCCTGCATCTGAGATAAACCACGGTGTGAACACTGCTTAGGTTCACGATGCTCCACAAGAAATCTTCGGGTAATTGAGAAGATGTCATGCCTTCCAATTTGGAATGACCAAGAATATGGTAGTCCCCGGGAGACCGTTTTGATGTGAACAGCTCTCCACGCCGTCTTACGGATTGTGTCATCTTTCGGTCTCTACGGGTTGTGAAAAACGATATCACAAACCACAACAGCCAGTGTTCCTGGTCCTGCACTTGGGTCATCAGTTGGGGAACATGTGGTAGCAACCGAGGACAAAGTGGAAAACTGAAGTTAACGATAGTCTAATAATGAAATGTTCAAAAATTTTATCGGTTGTTTAGATTTGATATTCTGGGCGGTCATGCCAGTTATTTACTACCGATGACACACAGCATAGGCGGACTATAAAGAAGAGAGAGGATTTGCTTAAACTTGGTCATTTTAAATTGATAAAAGATAGTGCTTAGTCTCTTGAAACCTCCTATTGTTCTTAATCAGTGCATTTTTAAGTAACGTTTTCCCATTGACGATTAGTATGGTCGCATAAGCAAGAGTAAGTTAAAAAATACTGATCAATGGTGTTATTTTGCCCTGTGGCATTCACGGTTTTGTGATGGAATAAAAATGATCAGAACATCAGCAAACTGGTTCCATGAAAATTGTAACAACCTATTTTCCTTTCTTTTTTGATTAGTATTACATGTGAATGGGACAACGGGCGCACATCACCGCATTTGCTTTTGTTGCCACTACTCAGGCATACGTATACATCCCTCGCCCGGTCAATCATTTCTACCTTTTAAACCTCCACTATCGGTGTTCGCACCCTTACTTGCCGAAACGTTTTCCGTGGAGTTTATAGTTTCGTCAGGTGCGGAAGAAACAGACCCGGATTAGCTAGGGCAATCGTTTCTCGCAGCATCAATTTCGGATGTATTTTTGGCATGCAAATCACCAGTTTGACACCTACAATATTCGAGAAAGGCAATTTCGCGAACGTTCCGATCATTTTTTGTCACGCACCCGAAAACTGGAAACATCTGGGAACGCCTAATTGAAGACCCGTAATTATGTCGAACATGGTAGGATTAGGGCAAACTGGTGTTCTTAAACAACGGGAAATTTCAAAACCTGCTTCACTGGTAGATGAAATATATATATCACTAGGAAAATGCAATGGCATTGTACGTCGATTTGTTTCTCGAAATAACTTATCGAATCTGATGCGGATGTAGAGTAGATTGCGATCCTAATCTTCGTATCTTTTTGGATGGGTTACGAATGAATTCACTGAGAACTATCGCATTAACCTCATCAGGACTAGGCCATTCGTTTACATGTAAATACACCCAACAAATGCTAAATTCACGGGAGAACTGAGCAATAATCGCTTCATTCTGAATCTATTGGTTTGTAGTTCGACTTGTACTGATTTACAGTCTTCAGTGATACACGTATAAATCAATACACGGAGATGAACACGAATGAGTGACAAATTCAAATTGACGGTGACCAGTCGCCGAGCCCTTGACTACCCTTCCTCTGACAACTAAAAATGTTATAGGCTTTCTGACACTGGTTTGTCTGGTTTGGCTTATAGAAGTTTGTAAGATGTGTTACTGAAATTAGATTATTCAGATTTGGTCTGAGTTTTTATCTATGAGACCTTAAAGTAGAATTTCTTCGCCATGAACTCTGTCAACACCCAGGAAAGTGTTCTATCAGGGCGTGAACAAAAAAAAACAAAGAAACACTATGGTTTGGATAACTATCGCTGGTTCTTCATAGTTCTTAAACACATCGCGGTCCAGACTCGTCAAACAGAGCATTAGATCAAAGACCTCTGACATTTCGTTTTTCGTTCTGACCAGAGAGACAGGAACTCATCCTGATGAACTGTTTCATTTGACTGATAATATATTGGCGCATCAGAAATAAGTCCTGTGCCCAATATGTTTTCCACTCAATTTCTCGTTTTTCCAAACCACTCTTCGATTTTTTTCGGAGCTCGGTTGACCCTAGATTATTGAGTGAATTCGTGTTATATGTATCTTTGCTTAGCGAACGGATAACAAGCTGACGTGCCTTCTGAGCTGGTTTGGCAGTCCGCATAGGTAGTCAAAGGTTTCTAGTCATCTTAGACAATCTTGACCAAAATCGCTTTTACAACTACATCAATGAGTAAACTAAAAGCACCATTAAGTTTGTGGAACATATTGCACCACAACGTGTGACAGTCTTAAGTCTAGCCGGTCAGGTTTCATCAAACCGTTTCAGTTTTTCATCGTTTTCACTGTCCTACCCTGTGTCTCAGTTCAACATGAACTACGAGTGTATGCGGAGATTAAAATAAATGATTGTACACAAGAGTCCCTGTGACCTAATGAATAGAAAACTTACATTGTCCTTATGAGCTTATTCAGCCTTCATAACTGGGGTTGTTTGTGCATAATGTCGAAAAACTGTCCATTCTGAATGCGCTACTATTTCCTGGCCTGTATTGTCTTGTTTTGGTCAACATAAGTCAGGTGATCGAACGGTAAACATTAGCCAATTTGTTGCATTTTGATCTGTCATCGATTAATCGATCGTGTGGTTATTAAGCCAGGTACATAGGCCATAGCTTTTAGAGTGAGCGCTTTCGGTTGTCCGCTAAAGTAATGCTTTACCAATCTTGGGCCTGAGATGCCTAAACAAAACAATCTCACTTAATGAAGTTACGGCAAACCGGACCAAATTTGTTTCCGTTTAGTCTTAACCATCTGCGTGCAACTAAGCCCAGAGCTAATGGAGTGAATGACAAGTTACGCGAACATTTGAGTAGCTTTGCTCAAAATGGAAATAAATAAACCCGAAGAAGAAGCAATCGACTGGGAGAAAATCGCGTTGGTTTGCCTAGCTGCGGGAAAACAAATGTGCGGTTTTCTTTCCGGATTGCTGTTACAAGATAAATGCAATCTGACAACCAGTCAAACTTGTTCTACACGTTTCGTAAGAGTATTATTTGACACTAAATTATGTTCTATGCAACTGTTTATCACTGGATCCGAATGACGTGTGGGTAAACAGAAGATGTATCACTCAAGCCCAGAGTGAGTGGGAAAGAAGTGTTTAAAAGCATGCCAGCGACAGAAACCCGCACAAGATCATGCAGACTAGAAAACGATCATATCGGGGTGGGCAGCCAAATTCTTCTTGCACCCGCATGAATGATAAGCCCAAGAATTAATCACAATAATTTTTTGGAATATTTTTGTCGTCCATATAAGGTTAGCCTTCATTAAGAGAATACAAATTTTCAGAACTCGAGGTTTGTTGAAAGCAACGCGATTCGCGCACGCGTACGGACATGCATAACTGACGAACGGCAAGACCCACGAAGCCGGCCGTGAATTTCTTGAGAAATTTTGTCCTTCTACCGATAGGCAATACAGATTATTTGTAACAGAATCAAGAAACTCTAGCATTATGTCAAAATCACATGTTTATCCTTCTGTAATCAACTATCATATTTTTTTAAAATCGATCCGCAACTCATAGATACACTGAGTTAGTGAATTATGCATTGCAAACTAATTTGCTTTATCCCATTAAAGCAAAACTGGCCAGTGTGAATCGTAAAACGCGACGGCTTCCAAAACATTACCTTCCAGAATATTTGTTTATGTGCAAGCCCGTTACCGGAAACGACCTATCGGTCAGGAGGCATTACTGTTTACACGTTCTATTTGCACGAATACTGCCTCGCGAATTCATTTTGCCCAATTCCATGCGAAAATCTGCTTCCAGGCTGCGCAAAACTTCTTGTTATTTTCCAGACTTTGTGTGCCTTATTTTCGTCGTTTGCACGGGCTTTCCAGAATTATTATTTGCGATCAAGTTTCTCGAGGCATTTTCATTTTTTTGTGTATGTTTTCTGTGTGTGTGCGTGTGTGTGTATCTGTGCAGGTTCATTCATTTACCTTAATTTTCCGAGTATTTTGCATCCGTGTCCCAAACGATATCAAGATGAATGAACTCCAGAGCAGATTGTCAGCCCTAGTTGCTGGCTAGGTAGCCTGAACATATATATATATATATATTTTATATATATATATATATATCCATATATATATATATACATAATGTCTTAAGCCGACTTGAAAATAAGCATAGTGCCAACGCAACAACTTGCAAATGATATTAAGGCTGGCCCCCACGTCACTTCCTCCAGCCTTGTCGAGCACGTGCAAAAAAAGATCTCGAGAAGGAAGTCGATGAGCAGGCATAGACAATACGTATCCAAGCCAACGAAGGCGATGTAGAGCGATTATCCCAGTCAGAAGACGAAAGTCTGCACCCAACACACGCCGACCCACCTCGACATTGCTCACTCGATGTTCCCACTAGACACGTGCAATGCTTCAGAGACATCCGTGGTTGAAAACAGGAAGTCGCCTGCCCTGGCTTTCTCAGTTAGCGATGACACCTCTTCCACAAAATATCCCCCAAGTGTGATCAGGCGCCAGAGATACTTGAAACCATTGACTACCTTTAACCGATCAACACATTTGGTGGTTCCAGGCACAAGCTCCTGACAGTCTTGAAAAATTCCCTTCCATTTTGAAATATGAAGCGCATATAGTATCTGGATACCTCAATCGTCAGGCGGCCCAGTATAAGTTGAACACTATCCACCGTCGGCCAGCTTCCGTTTGATCAATTGATAATTAAGAAAAATCACACTGGAGACAGTATTTATTTGATTTACTTTGGCAAGTTATCGTACTGATTATTAATGGAATTTCAAACGCAGCTCATCAAAGTCAGGACGTGTTGGCAAGGGTCAAATTAAGCAAGGGTATTTTGATACCTTCTCAGTGCCTGATAATTAACTACGTAAATTCTGCCAAAACGTCTGTTTATGCTTCTTGCCCGGGATAAGCGACAGTCCCAGGAACCACTGACATCCCAGCTGGATGGTGATGAGTCTTTAGACTTGAACCTATTATGCGCACTAAATAACAAGTGGAATAACGTAACCGAATCAGTTATTCGTGTATGCTAACGGAAGGGTTTAGGGTATGCATAATTCTGAAAACAACAAGAATTATCTTTAAACTGATCAGAAAAACTGAAATTTATTCTGAGGATGTGCCCACATAGTAATTTTAGAGGTTTTTATTGGAGCATCCCGTATCCATCCGGGCCAAAACATCCAATGATAATTAGAATGTTAACATAGTTAATTAGACGTCGTAAGTTGAACTGAACCAAGCAAGAATAACCGATTTCTCAAGGAACACGATTGGTTACCCTACACGCAGGCGGCCTTGCATACCATGCATTCACATGCGTACGCATAAGTAAACAGGTTAGTTCGTCGCAATTCTAGCAATAAACCATTCAAACAACAGATTTTTTAAAGTATGCATCCAACAAACAATGGAAAACTGTAAACACAGAATCGCTAACCATCATGGATTGACAAACTAGCTGAATCACTATCTGGCTAGAAGCAGCCAAACAAACAGTTATGCATTTGATGTCCCGAAACTGCAGTTAAACTATCTGCGTGCGAGGCAATCGAACATGAGAATGATCAGCATACTGGAAACAAAAAATGTTTTTCGGTTTGGTTGAAAGCTAAAGCAGAAGTTAAATATCATGAGTTATCAGCCCTTGTTTTTAATCCTTTCAATGAGGTATGTGAAACAGATAATTATGCTTTATCCAGTTAATAGCTGTCGTGATTAGGCAAGAAAGATGTACATAGCACAACAAAGAATTGGTATTATCTACATGGTGAACATGGAATTTCTATTCCCAGTCAAATAGTTTCTCAGGTGGCAGAAGCTTGTCAGATGAAATAGAAGCAAACATATATTCTGATGCCATCAGGCATTTTACAGTCGATACCCGGGTCACGATCAGGATAGTTTTCTAGCGCGTTCTGGTAAATCCATTTTGTCAGCCACTCGAAGGAGTGTTCTGATATTAGACAAAGGCTTATCGTCTGCTATGCCAGTGTAAGTGATAGACCAGGTGCAGGACAGAATGTGAAGATCCACGTTGGTTCAGGTAATCGACAGGATGCGAAATTGATCCAAAGGATATGTGCTGTTTAAGACCGAATTAAGTTTGTGCTGCAAGTCAATAAGAATATGATCTACCACTTTTAGCTTGAACAGCCTTCTTCCTCCTCTCATGGTTTGGGTCTTCCATCAATTTTCCGACTGTGACCGTCAATGGATTTTGCTGGATGAGTATTGTGTTTGAACGATTTCTTCCCAACTCCGGAAACTGGGTGAGGAGATAATTCGAGTACGAAAATTAAAGTTCTCTATGGTTCAAATTCACAAGCCACGGATGTAAAGATCAAGAAACGAAGACATTGACCACTTCATGTCGATTTTATAGCGATAAAATTCCATATGATCCCGCTAGATAGTTTCGTCAGTTTGGATTCCGAAAAGCCGAAATACAGGTTGGCTGCCTCATAGAAAACTGTAGTATCATGGAAAAACAGAGTAAAAGATTGGGACAGTTTTTGTATACAACTCAGTTATTTATGAAAGCCTGTTTGCAACAATCAGATTTTGTTAAACAGTCACCAGTTACCTTTTGCCATAGGAATGCAGCACCTAGTTGGGTGCCTGGTGGACTGCCCGTTGTTGCACCGTTAATCAACTGGTAAGCAGTACCTTCTAAATCAAATCAAATCAAATCATACCTTGTCGGTGTAGAACACGATAAGTTTTTAGGAATGATCAAGCAACTAGCGAAGTTAAGCAGTCTAAGTGGATATGAAATTGCAAACTTTTCGAGCGGTTTTACTTGGTGCAAATGGAAACACATAATCCACCTAGGTACGATCCGTATTTTGAAACGACAACGAAGTATTTTGCAGCATATTAATGACTTTCAACGCTTTTTTACACTGTGAAGCCTCCGGATTGTGAACAGGATGTGACTGGCTCATAGGAGATTGGATTTCGTTTTGACAGCCTTTTGTCAACGTGAACAGCATACGATCATTGTGAACGTTATTCTAGCACATAAAAATTTCTGATTATAATTTGAAAAAGTTTTATTAATCCACCTGAAATTGGTTAAACGTCGGTCACATACGCCTGTTTGTATGTGTAATCATTTACCAATCGAGAATGCTAAATGGCCTTTTAGGTCAGCCGGCAAAACGAGAAGCCATCTTCTCACCACCTGGCACGGTACGCAAAGCCAGTTTTATGGCATGAGGGATATGGTCTCTCAGTGTGCCATCTAAAGCCCGCACATCAATGCGATCACAGTTTCGAAAAGATAAAGAAATCGTTTTACCGAGAACCCCTATTGGGAACTGTTTTTTCCGCAGTGCGTGTGTTTGCCTTATGATTTCTCGAAGTAGCTTTCCTAACCAATGCGTACTAATTTGCGGTTTGATTATTTATTCAGGGACCACTGGACGCTACGGCGCTTACGGAACATGGGGAGAGGGTTACTTTAATTTTGAATTTTTATTAAAAGCAAACCAAAATCTAGAACATTTTTTGGGCAATACGATTTTTTACAGTTTTTATCTGAAATAAGCTTTAAAGTTAAAATCGGAAATGGGACCCGGTTTTTGAGTGAAGTCGAAATTCTTGAGCTGTATCTAAGTTGAAGACGTAAATATCATGGGACACAAAAATCACAGAAAACAATAAGCAGAAATGTGATCTGAAGAACTTCTTTAAAATGTAGATTTAGTCTTTGACACCGGCTGGAATCGAATCGTTTCATTGATGTAATCGATGCACTTGAACTGCATGTACTTCGCCACGTGACTTACGAGGTCATCCCATAAATATCGAGTGGTTCGTTCATATAGGAAATTCCAAAGTTGTGCAGATACGTGCGTCCAATTCGATTCTTCTGATTCCAGCGCAGTCACAATTTTTTCTCGGTCTTTCCACAAATTGAAACACTGTCACTCTTAACAGAGACAATGTTTTCTGATAGCGACTTAGCTGAAATTCGTGCTAAGTCAAATCAGAACACATTTTTACTCTTTCTGATTTCGTCGGGACACTTGTAAGTTATTATTTGGATCAAAAATTGAGATTCAGAAAGAATTGAGTTAAGGCGTCAAAGTTGTTGCTTAAATTCTGTTCGATATCACAAAAGGTAACGATTTTCTGCTGTTATTTTTGTTCATTACCCGGCAATCATCAGTTTTCTGATGTCTGAATGTCTGCAATGAACGGACAAACCATTAATTCTAGAAAAAACTGAAGAGATGAAAATGGAATGATTAACATGTAGCACGCAGTGCAAGTTACACAAGCACATTAAACTCATAGGTGCTATAAATCTCGCAACACGAAGGATTTTGCAGAAGAACCCGCCGAACGCCGAAGTGCCGTTAATCATCTGCTATTTTGAGTCAGTGGAAAGGCTCGACTCCTAATATCCTCCCTCTACTGACAAACTCTAATCGTATGGGTTGCGACGCACACGGCAAACATGAAGGTGCCTTAGTATGGTGTCTTTCCTGTTACCTTTTAACGCTGTTGTCCACCGACGCAAAGCATGGCTGCTGACTAAAAGATGCGGAATGTCACATTCGGCCAATGAGCTGTGAGCAAGTGTGTCATGTGGTACTGTTCGGTAAATGGGTAACTTCTCTTAGGAACTCAAACGTGTCAAGTGGTGATCAATCGCTTGACTTTTGGAGAAGGAGTAATTTATCGGGAATTAGTCTGCTGCAATGTATCAACCTTCGATTGAATCCCTTAGAATTTCCGAGAAGACTGTTGAGTGCCATAAGTCAAATGGAAGATTTCTCGGCATTGGTATTCCTCGGAAAGCGGCTACCAAAGAAATGCTAGCAGTGGGAAGTAGTACATGAGATGGGCGTGACAAAGCTTATCGTCACAATAGAAAAATTGTTTAATTTCCTAATTGTGGAAAGTATCTTTTGTGAAACAAACGTGGGACCTGGACGATGAAAGAACGGTGGTGAATTCAATTCTTTCAGAGGACAGATTTTGCTTCTGATTGTAATTGCTTTTCTGCCTCACCTCTTTTGACAGCTGGTTAATGATAAAATAAAAAGACGTACCACTTTTGCAAAACATACGACTGCCAACTGTAAGCTCCCACAGTGTTTTGTGGTTTAAAGAGTAATTACTTGCGATACAATGGTAGCAGACCACACAAATTACTTTTCGGTTTTTCCAAAGTTGACTCTCCAATGTAAAAGGAAATATATTTTCATACAATCATTGCATACTATAGAAAGCATAGTCAACAAGAGTGCTCTCAGACTGTTCGTCGATATCGCAGTCAGTGAACCAAATTGTCACCTGGTCCCCTATTTATTCACACCAAGATTTTCTACAAGGAAACACTTTTGTCATTGTCTGAAAACGAAAAATCAAGCGTGAGACAGAAATATCTTCGTTGTCATCACTCTGATGAGAAAGTTTAGGTGTCTAACAGTTTGGATATACCGGTAAAGCTCCATTGTGATTCCCATAATGCCTTGTTGCGAACCGGTCCAAGTGCATGAAATAAGAGTAATGGGTAATCCGTTGGTAGTCTCCAGCAGAAAAACAGAAGTCGTCAGACCAATGAATACTGTTAACAGTGAAGCATGGGATTAGTAGAATTGGTTTTAGATAGGTGCTTCAATGAAAGAAGAAAGTCAGAGAATAAAGAATTGCAAACTTGTTGTTTCGAACATTTAATGCTTCTTTAAAAACCTTAAAGTCACAACTACCCTGTGTTTACGTGTGAACAGTTACCAGGACTGTATGGAGGGGACAATAACAATGTCAAATTTGCCAGGCGAGTGTGCATGACATTGTGAGCAAAACATCGAAGATTTCTGCGTTTGTCTAACAAGGCAACAAACTGCCCTGTGCAGACAGTGGGTATCAGAATTTTACCTTTCGGTGACCTCGGTACAGAATGAACACATACTGTTGTCACCATAGGGCTTAAGTTTCTCAAATTTTCTTTCAAGCTTTGAAGAATTCCCTGGTAGAATCTGCGCTCCGTCTAAACCCGAAGCAAATGCAGTTTTGCCTAAAAGAACGTTATAAACCGTGTGGCTAATATCAATTTGGATGTGAAGAACAAGTAAACAAATAAAATCTTTCCTCAAAATTATTCATTATTTGGTTTCCACGGTCATCTGACCATGGAAGCACTGCAAATCTGTTTTGTTCTTGTTAGGAATCACGAGGATTGTGTATCCACCGCGCCCAAACTGGGATGCGAACCCCGGGGGAGCAGATTACGAGTCAAACACCTTAGTAGAGCAGAATGTCAGAGGCGTGTTGAAATTCACCGCAAGATTTTGCAACTGTCGTGTCTGGTGGATGTGTGCTGTTGATGGTTTCTAACAAGAATGAAATAGCTGTACCTTACTTCCATGCTTTCTCGATGACGAGTTGAACGGTGACAACACATCGTGAATAATTTCATGAAAACAATCTGCTACTGCTAACACAAGAAACTTACACAGAAAACGTAATTTACGTACTGACGTATTAGATTTCTGAGGCTGGTTCATGTGAAATTCGTCTTTATTAAACTAATGGACATGGCAAGAAAGGAAAGAAGTTTCTTTTCCCATTAATGTTGGTGCATACGGTTAGACCAAAGTTGAGCATTATTTGTATTAAAGTAACGTTTTGCCTACTCAAACATTTACTAGATTTAGCGGCCTAATAATAGATCACCAACTGTGTGTGTTATAGCTTTTGAAAATACGATTAAGGTGAACACCATCCTGTACGCCGAACCGTGTGGTATGAGTTTCGTTATCCCTGGCCTAATGCTCTTTAAGTTCCATGCGAAGTGTTTATAAGATATTTTGAAATAAAACTATCCTGTTTCAGAAATATAGGAGTTGCTACTGGTATGGATATTCAGTTAACGACTGCTTCTTAATTCACGAATCCTGGAGTATGACTTGCTTTCCTCTGCGATACCGATGGATGCAGAAACTAACTGACAACATCACGTTGACTGGGATTCACATTTTCACCGTGGTTCCCAAAGAACTAAACAGCAACTTAACTGTCGCGGTGTTTTGCACCTTGGTTTGCTGATTTTATGGGTGAGTAGGCTGTACAAGGGAACCACTAACCGCCTGCATCGGTGAATAGCAAAAGTAAGACGACTGTGGAGCTGTGTGATATAAGGTAGTTATGCTCAAGAAAACATAATAATGGCTAACAGTTCTGTTAACTTCAGATCCGTCCATAAAGTTTTGCATTTCTTGGGTCCTTTAGAGTCGGTAGTTGTGCGAGATACAGCAAAACGCTCTCTATCCGTTGCCCCTGAGGTGTTTTGTACTGAACTGCCTGAACTGGTACACTTGTGGACTAGTTTCCACGGCCTGCCCCTCTTCTCAGTACGAGCACAAAATCCGTCTTATCAAACACGATAGAAGGCCGTTGGATTCATACATCTTTAGTAACTTTGTTTAAAACGAAAATACAGTCGCATGCAACAGAGTTGAAGACGAATATGTCAAACACCGTGTGAGCTTCCCCAAATTCGTCGCCGATGGTGTACGCTTCGAATTATTTTCAAACCGTTTTGGGCTGCTTAATTGCATCCAGCCTCAGGACGAAAATTCCAAACTGTTCTGCCAGTTTCATTGCGTTTTTGATGGAACAATACATGCTGTAAATAGCGAAGATTCTGTCTCGAACGAGCGAGGCAAAAGCCTGGATTGCTATCAAAACGTATGGGACCCGAGGTGGTTCACGACACTTGAAACATCCGAAAAATCTGATTTAATCATTAAGTAAGTAAATCGATTTACCTAAGTCCCTTTCGATCGGGAAGAATGATACTGAAGAAGTGAATTTTTACCACAGTTAACCCCATTGTGAGAACCGCTGGATAACTGCTTGGGCAGTGACAATGCAATCTGGTTGTCGTATGCCAGTTTGAGCTATTGGATCAGAGGAACGGTTTTATTTCAACGTTCAATTTCATGAAATTTAACTGACTGCCCATAAATTTATTCGAACAAAAAGTTTCGTTGCACATGTTTCGAGAAATTTCGCTTGCTTTGGTTTATAAATTCGTGAGAAATTATCATTTTTTCCTCATTTTCGAGAAGTCATATTGGGTTGAAAATCCGCGTTTGACGTTTAATTTATTATTACCGTTCACAATGTAATGCACTCTTAGACCAGTGAGAGTCGGTTACAATGATTCGGATAAAAGCCGTGACAGATCTTTGAGGTTTTGAATTTGACACCATTGAGTTCAACAGTTTACAAAGATTGAACGATGCATTATTATGCGGTCATTGTATAAGGTCAGCGAGCAGAAAGCTGTCCCTGTGTCCAAGCACGAATATACTAGTCTTGGTCACGAGAGCGCACTTGACCGAAAGCAACTCGACTAGATGGGCGTAGTGAATAAAAGGAGTGAATAAATGTTCCTTTGGAGAAAACCGTAAGTACTTTAGCGCTGGACAAGTAAAAACAATCCAAAACAGTTGATGCACTAATAAGTGCACGAGTGGTTCTGAACTGGTGTTAGTAACCTTATCATCATTACCATGACTGTTGTATTCATGTTAGTTGCGTAACAGTACCTAAGTTGAATTGTTTAGTTTTGCGGCAAGTTCCTCTGTGAATAATATTTTTCTCTCATTGCACGGATATGGGAAGTTTAATTCGTCAAATCGTTTGTACTAGTCGGCATAGTTCAAAGTCTTCAAAATTCGAACGAAGAAATCAACGGTAAATCGCACAGTGGCCTTTCATTTGGGAGATATATGACAACCGGTAAAATGCCATCATAGAGGGATTATTTGACATGAATAATTGCTGTTTGCAATTGAAGGACCGTAAAATGGCAGAAAAAGTCATATTTATTAACGAAATCGGATTTATACTTTGAAGTGAATTTTAGTCTTCGGAAAACTACTTGACTCTACTAAATTTGTCCATTTGGTGGATTTAATTGAAATTTCGCATTATTTTTTTTAAAGTTTTGGGCATACAAGTAATTCACTTTCAAGTTTTCTAATGTTGTTCGTAATGTTGCCTCCTCACAGTAGCGTTTCCACTAGGGAAGAAAGAAAACGAGAAAGAATGAAGGACTAACTTCAGGAAAATAAGTCAAAAGGCTACAAAGAGGAGGAAAGGTTTCAAACGCAGTAATTTGAAGGGCTGTGGTATTAAGTCATAAATTTCTTCGTCTCCACATTTCGCTTCGAGCGATCTTGTGGACTCCAACCCGATAGTCTAACCAGACCTACATGGTTCAGTCTACCGGTCAAGGTTTTACAACTTATTTGCCACATGGCCGGCTGGCCATCTGAATTCGTTTTCCATTTCTCAACTTCATCGGACAACAAGATGCTGCACCAAGGCATGCTCAAAATATGTTCAACCTACCTCCATTTAATCATAGTCAGTGCATCTTCTGAAGGTTGAACTCTAGGGCCTGGCATCTTAGACCTAGTGTTCGGGTTACTGACAAATGTTTTTGGCCACATTTTATCAGTTTTATGAAGACATCAGTGTTCAGGTAGCAAAAGCTGCCCGTTCTTAAAGGTCACGTTCGTGAGTTGCAATTTCATGATCACATTTACTGGTTAGGCTTTATGGACTCGGCATCTAATCGTGACCGGATGTCGCGTTGAAGCCACAAATGCTTCAAACTTTCGAATCTTAGTCAAGTCTTGATTAAAACTGAACATATTTCATCCGAGGTAAGAGCACTAGGTGAGGTGCAACTACCCATAAAATGGACTTCTCTCCACTACCCACTTCTTCCATTATCAGAACTAGGCTCGGTTTTGAGTCACTTATTCCAAAGACGAACTTTTGCAATTGGATGGTGTAAACTTTGTTCCAAACGTACTTCAATTATAGACCAAGAGGCACGAGAAAGCGTGAAATTTACGCCGGTTTTCATTCAAGAGCATAGGATTCCTCAGGAATTCTAATTCACTCAATTACCACCGTGGACGTTACTCATTGTCACTTTTCTCATAAGCGATAAATGCAACCACCGTAATTGTTTCAGTTGCAGAATGAAGAAGAAAAGAAGTAGCAATCCTTGAAAAGAGTGACTTTTTGGCGAGCTCAAGGGAAATTCGCAGATACAAATAACTTGACTTTGGATGTTCAGAAGTAAAGATTGGCTAAGCGTAATCACTTTCCCAGTGAAATGCTGCTTTGAGACTACGAAACATTGTATGTGTCTATGGAGATTATGGGGCTTCCCAGAGATCTATCGAGGAGCGAAGTTTTGTTAGGTACTAGGCGAATTGGGTTGCAAACCAGCTTTATCACTGAGCTTGCGCTCTTCGAGAAGAATGGTCGAATTTCCACTCCAAAGAGGATCACTGGCAATGCAATCTGTTTGAGATCAAAGCTATGAAGCCGGAGGGTGCCAGGTGAGCCGCTGTCACTTTTTTGACGAAGGTTGGTGTTCGTCAGAACAAATTTGGATGAAGCGATAACTGTTAGTACGACCAGTTTGGACATAGCTGAGCCTTCAGTGTGTCGTTCTCTGCTCTCTCAGGAGCCAGTTTATGCTATAAAATCCCCGGTGAAGACAATGGGGCCACTTTAACGCAACATTCAAAGTAATCGAGGCAAGCTCCGACAGAACTCGTCCTTCACCTCAACGAGCCTTCAGTCGGTAGACTCCTAAACAGATCAGAAGAAAACGTCGCCTTAATGGATTGCTATTAACAGGTACAGAACCGTCAAACCGAACTGCACATAAAAGACTGTTGACTGGGATCCAGTCTAGAAATATCCGCCGAAGTCAACTTGAACACGAGTGCTCGTTACCGGATAGCTCAGCAAGAGAAGAACGAAGCATGAGAAAGAGTTTACATTCGGAACTACGAAAACCGATTACGGAAATGAAATCTTTTATTTGACTTTCGGATAAGTAGCATACATCTGCTTTGGATGTTTCATTATGCCCTATCTGGTGGGATGTTAAAAGTTGAAGGAATTCACGTAAAGCAAACACTTAGGTTTAATCAATGTGTACAACTGATTTTCTGACCTTTCGCTAAAGTTAACGTCAGCTGTACAATAGAAGATGCGAACATGCAACGAGGCAATTTGGAATTCGAGGCTCTCACTGCTTGATGCAATAACCGTAAGTCCGTTGTTGTACAACACTATCAAGGAGCCATGCGAACGGATCATTGAAAGTGCACGAGTTAAATCAAGCCACAGCAGATTATTTTTCATCTGTGTCTAAAGCGCGGACATCTCGTAACGAAAATACCATTTGAAATTATTGATTAGTATTGTTTCGTGCAGAACAATTGATTTCTTCAGCACGGACGATGCTTCGACAGTCAGATCAAACCAATGGTTTCTTTTAACACGAACAAGTAACAACTGCAAAATACCGTGCATACATGGGACCAGACGTATGATTCAGATAGTAACGTTATGTCTTGTGGGTCAACGCAGAGTGAAACATCGTCCTTCCTTTGATTAGCCTTAACATGATAGCTGGCCGCATTATTTGTTTCCTGTTTAGTGGTGATCCATAATTTGTCTTAAAATCGTCGCTGAGCTCCGAGCAAAAGAGTCTTTCATATCCACTCAGACAGTTGTCACCTCGTTAATGCTCGAGAGAATTGATGATGGTGTTCCTGCCAAATAAGGACAAAAATATCTTGTTTTTTGCCGGATTTGTGAAATGCTCTAGGAAAATGCTTGACCAAAATCCCCTGGTGTGGTCTCCAAAGAATAGCGATAACGCAGATTACAAAAATCCATGCAAATGTTACTCAAGGCTCTTCAAGCGCGACTTCAGATAAGATAGACGTGGAAGTTCTAATTTTGAATGGATTAATTATTAGACTTATTGGGATAATTTTTAAAATAATTAAATACAACTTGTGTCGGAAAAAAACTTACAATGTATAGCTTATTGACAAATTGATAACCTCTTGCAGTAGGCGCAGGGGTATAAACTAAACAATGACGAACTGATAAATACTTTGGTTGCTCGCTACGGACTGAGCATTTTCGTCGGTCTGACGAAAACTCCCGAGGATGACTGGAGTCAAAAATAGTTACAAAAATCCTTTTTAAGTAAGGCATAAATAGCGTTCATTTTCCCGTTCGGGACGTGGGCGGAAGTTATAACAATCCGATCAGAGACTTTTATTGGCTTGTCCCAAATTTGGTGACACGGAAATACTTCGTAATTGTTCAGTTCAAAAAAACCAACCACCTACGTTTTTGTATGTTGTACAAATTGTCGATGCATTTTTTTCTCTTACCCTGCTGAACGAAATGTGGACAGTGGCTGTTATAATCGCTCATGATTTACCCGATTTGCGATCCCAGACAGTCCAGGGGAACAGATATTAATTTCACTAATTTCTATGTCAGAAAGCGGTACGCACTTTGTTCTAATCCGGTGAGTTCAATAACTCACCTGCGTTCAGAATAAATGATATAAGTTATTCATTGTTTTTGTTTTTGTTATTTTCAAACACGTAAATTATTTAATTTGTTTCGTTTAAATTATTGAAGGAACCCTCGAACAAAACAAGGTTCTAGGCCCCGCAACCACAAGTGAGAAGTTTGTACATGAAACGAAACTGGTCTTCACTTAGGAACACTTGCAAGTTGCGCAACTGTTAGATATTCAGTTGAAAAAATCTCTCCAGTCATTCATTGGAATTTCATTTGAATCGTTAGAAACGTGAATGGATGATAAGTCCATTTAGGAATCATATGATGATTCGTCAGAGGATTTTCGTCGGCCAGGCAAGGTTGATCTTCAGAAAGGGGAAACAAGGTCCGAAAGTATTGGTTTTTCTTCTCAGGATGGGTAAACAAAATTCCCCCAGTGGCACACGACCGGTTTCACGGTTATTGTCGCTCTTCAAGTATGCGTACACGATACTCTACTGTCCCATCCATCCTGTTGGGAGAAAAGAAAGCAAATAGCTCTACTGAATATTCAGCGCTGTTCTCCTTCCATATTTTTATTGAATTCGCCTTCAAAATCAGTGTCATTTCCCTTTTTGAGCAATTCATTTTATCGTCTTAAAACAGAAATCTGCACACACACACACACACGACAGTCGAGTGCCGTGATATGAATCTGCTGCATTGTACCAAACTAGTGATAATGATCTTCACCAACTTAGAGGATCGAGCAAAAGGGAATTTTAAAACGTTTGCCGGCAAACATTTCTCAAAATAAGGAAGCAAACGTTCACCAGATTGAACAAATAAACCGTGAGCAAAAACGCCTACATTATTACGCGCAAATTTGCTTCCAGATAAATGCAAGGAAGTACACCTCATGTGGTGCCTTTCCAGCAACATGTCCCTAGTGATCAGGAATCAAGATCTAACATTTCGTTATTACTGATCCGCCCTTAAGATCATCCGCTTGCTTATATATTTCTAAGTTCTTCCGGTACCCAGGCAAATTACGTCCTCCTATCCGCAGGCAAGCCGTTAACAAAAAAGCTTTTCACTGCTTCAACCTTTTGTGTTCCTGACTTCATCGCGCTTTCCTTTAACCTTTCTTTTAATAACGCTCGTGTGATTAAGCTGATGGTTTCAGATGGTTCTTTAACCGCTTTCCAAAAATCCGCGAGCACAGCACAGATGTGCTTTTGGTTTTTCCGTTTTAAGCTGGTCGGTAATTTTGCCCTGTGAACAAGAACGCGCACTCTGCTATCGCTGAAACTCTTGCAGGAAGCGCTTATTTGACAAATGGTAGGTGTACCGTTCACCTTCTTTCATTTATCACGAGGCTCCCTCCGTACAACATCTGACCCGGATGCCTGATTAAAAGGCTTTTATGCTTTGCGTTATCGAGCAGACATTTTTAAACTTGTGGTTATGATAGGTTCTTTTTCACTATTATCATTGGCTTAACGACTTAGGCAGGCAAAGCTACTCAAGATTTCTTAATCGTTTGTCCTCCCAGTGGGAGAAATGACCAAACACTGTTGATTTTGTCCACTGGCCTCCAGTTCCTCCAACGATGTAGCCTTATTTCTTGAGTTGCTTTTTCAAGTCGGCTTTTCAAAAGTCGGCACATTATAGCCTTCTTGGGTTGTGATTTGTGGAGAAATCGCCCTTAAAAATCTAATCACCAGTGGTCTTGTGTACGGATCTGTCATGTTGCATATTACGCAACAAATATGTGCAGATATCTGACTCGTTAGGTGCGCTGCAATGTTGATGATCTGTTTTTCCTAACAAATTTTTATTTTTAAAACGGATATTTCAAAGATGTGTTCAGCCTTATCTTACTGTTGTGCACTAGGCTTCGGGTTGTCCGACAATTCTTTCTAATCAGGTGGAATTTTAGACAGGAGACCTTGTTTAATGTCTCGAAAGTTCGGATGATTAGCAAGAGCCTAGTCATCAATTAGAACCCCTTACAAATGTTACCGAAGGTGCTGATTTTTAGATTATTCTAATGCTGTTTTTGGATTTCAAACCTGACGTATTGTATTAAGAAACACATTTACTAGGTTCCCTGGATTTTGCTAACAACACCTAGTGGTCGTAATTCAACGCCAGTCATCCTAAATGTACGTCAAAATTTCAAATTCACTTCTGTGTCAATACATCGGAGGACGTATATTTGCTTCCAAGGAAAGCTGATGTTAAATGTTAAGATACAAAGTTGTGAGAAAAGTCACGGAAAAAACCACGCAATAGGAAGTCCTTTTAATTGAGAAACTTCGTCGGTTGCGTGGTTTTCCTGAAGTTATAAGCGCAAACAGAAACGAATTCTAAAAACACCTTCAGGTTTTTTAGTCCGTTTTTTCAGTACCATGGTCACTGTCACCTGGTTAATTTTTGTAAGCAAGGCTGTTACATCCATCCACCAGTCCATAAGCATTGTTAACAGTGAATTTTATTTAAGACCAAATCTACGAGCAGCATAGTGCTTTCAAGGTCAACTTTGCACGTGAGCGCGTGCTTTCAATATTTGGTGGTACCGCGTCGTTCACGAGTCAAAATGCACTCGTACGTAGCTAGAAAAGGGCTGCATTATTATCGCAATCAAAACAGCCGGATGATTGATTAGAAAATACTGGACCTAACAAACGCAATGTGTTGCCCTAATAAACTTGGGTGGGATCGTGGGCAGAAGGCAAGACTGCCCATCGTTATTGGTAAGCCTAGCCTGCCCGAGCAACGGGAATGGATCGTGAGTCTCGTCCCATCCTATTACTCCCCTTTCCCATTCCTATTCCCTTTACTTACATCATCCATTGTTCCTTGTGCCCTTGTCTCATCCTACTTTGTTACTTCCGCTGACTGTAAAACAATCCTAAATGCAATACTAGCATTTAAAGGTTCGGGGAGGGGATTTTCATCTCGTGTTCTCCCTCTCTGTTCAGAACAGTAAGAAGCTGGATATGAAAGAAAAGAAGTGTCTGTTTCGTGAGAGAAAAACGGACAGGAACATAAAAGCTGTCTGTCGTCTACGAATAAGTTCTTATTTATCATCTTTAGGTTAAAAGGATACTTATAAGATGGGGAATACTATCCACTGAAATAAAAGCAAACAGAAAAATGGCAATGTCATCATTTTGCATGTAAATAAACCGTGTTTTGAAAATAGCTACTTTTCTCGCCAAAGTGAATTAACTCAAATACATACTTACATTTTATGCTCTAGTTTGTTCAAACATTTTTAAACACGCATATATATATTTATATACATATATATCTGCTTCATCTCGACAAGTGGATTTTCTGTCTCCCCCATCATCTGGATCATTTAGGAACTGGATGAATTGCTCGATGACAAAGAAAGAAGGACCTTTAATTGAGCTTGTGTTTCCGATCAGATAACTATTAGCATAAAACATTTACCTCTGTTCTACTCACATCAGTCTAATACATCTAACTATATGGTATTTATAGTGCTCTTTCAGTATAAAGCTGGAAAGCTTGCATCGGGTTGGGAACTTACGAGACCACACAGGTAAGTTTATCCGGTGGCTAGGTCTAGAAGCTAATCACATCAAGTTAGACTTGATTTCAACGGTGGGTGCTGAAATAGCGCTTTATGATGCCCGATTTTGGAGTTTCCCTATTCGGGAAAATCTTGCATTCTTGTTTACCAGTCATTTGAAATTAGTTCTAGTACTCGTTTTGAATGGCATCCAGCTTTTCCGTGAACAAGTTTGTCATTATAATCTATAAACTCTCCATGTATTATGGGTAAATATTTAGTTTCACCTGTTGGGGGAATCTGTTTGGGTGAAACCGAGAACAGATTGCTGGGACTCATAAAATGCCACATCAACTGGCTAAAAGCGACGGAGAGAGAATAGATGAACGGCAAATCTAATAGAATTCGAGAGTATGGAACCTTTAAATAAAAGCAAATTCAACATGTTGCCCCCCTTATACCGCTTGCGGAAAACAGGCAGATAATAGTACTACTCAAATCCTGCCGCTGACCGAGGCTGTCGAAATTCGTCCAAAAACCTAAGTTTTGCTTGATTACATGACAACCTATACTGAGGATTGCAGACAGAGGGTCGAAGATAACTGACAAAGTTGATAACTTTCTCTAATTTTTCTTCGTTCCCGCTGACTTGTGCAGTTTCCCACAAGCAAATATGCTCGGATAATGCTAGTTTTAATTGTCTTATCCCATGTTAGTCATCTACCAATCACGTGTTACGGTAACATTTATTCAAAGTACTTCACAACGGGTTCCCAAAGTTTAGTAATTCGTTGACTCGACCGATATTATCCACCAGCATTGTGAGTAAGCGTGGTTGCTCCCATAAGAATCTAAACTTGTTGGGTGGTTTTGTCGATTCATGCAAGCAAAAGGAACATAAGCCTGATTTGCGGCAGACTAACGAAAATCTTACCACTGTTTCCCATATTGCATTTACAACTCTGCGTGCACTAAATTCTGATCCGCGTCTCGACAACGAAATTCAGCCGCAATGGATTGAGTGTCCTTCAAAACTGCAAATCAAAACCAAAACCCAGGTCTATTACAAACCACCCAACTGTCTATTGTGCATTTGCTCTGATCTGCTTTTCCTCTGTTGTCCAGTATTTCCTTATAGTTGGATCATTCTAATTTTCCATGACCGAAACGTCAAAATCTCGGTGGAATAAAGAGGAACAGTTGCTGCATTCTTAGAGTAGCTTCCTCTAAACTGCTGAAAGCATATAGGTACCAACTTTCGGTCGCATTGTTGAAGATGTCGAAAATAAAGGACAGATAAATAGCCATCTGGTGCTTTCTATTTGGCTGTGTTGAAAACATACAAAAACGTGCGTGTTAGCTTCGCGCTAATTAACTGCCAGTTTCCTGAATCCATCATTGTGGATACAAACTGGGACTTAGTGAACTTCCCTGATAAGTCATCATGTCTCGACCGTTTAAGATATTTCCATTCTCCTTCTCTGTGTAGTAACAAAATTGAGGTTGGTTGAATAAAAATTGACTATTTACTTTGCTTTTGGCTGATTTTATAACGTTGACGGAAAGCGCCTTCATCTGCAGAATAATGTGGCTAAATCAACAGACTGGTTTTTTCCATTTCTTCTCATTCAACACTCATATACCCGTTGGTGCTCACTAAAACGGTCAGCTTGTTCACCGGTGTGGAGCTCCCCTGATCCAAGTTCCACTACAAAATACTGTCAAATACATTCTTTTATTCTGTCCGTTTTCTTGGTGTAGACATCCGTGCTCAGCTTTCAACATTAAGGATGCTTGCAACGAAGCACACGGCACCGGTAACAATCAGAACCCAAATTTGCAATTTGCAGGTCAAGAAAAAGGGAATGAGCAAAACGACGCCAACGAGAACTGGAGCCCACTCAGCTAGGTTGCTGACTGGTCAAACGGAAGCAGAGCTTTGCGTCGTAGTTACGCTCAGATGTGATAGCTTGGGCTCAATGAGCGGCTACCACGGAGCAAATTACGACACGTGCCTGCGTTAGAACCTAGGAGATCCAGACAGCATGTGTTCTAAACTTGGGTGACTTTACTGAAGACCGACGACGGATGTATCCGGATTGCACCTCTGTTTGAAATTGACACAATGCTTAATTCAGTTCCCAATTCTTCTGGAATTGGTGGGAAGATTTGGGCCTCCAGATGCTGTAGCTGCACTTGCTAGCAAAAATCTTAACACTGTCAAAGGAATTATTATAAAAGACGGGATTTGAAGCTGTCTCTCCAATGTGTTGACTTGGGCTTTTCCAAATACTGCCTGCGACAGTCTGCAATTGATCTGCATGCCGTAAAGTAGAAAATCTATTTTATCATCCCGGCTTATAGAGCCGAGGATATTTCATGAGTGTGTTCTTGGTTCTACTGCTTCCCGACATTCTTCCTCAGTTTCGGCTTTCGTGCAAAATCTCCAAAATTAATTGTGCAATGCAGAGGATTTGGCAGGAATGAAATTGCACGACAGCATTGTGACGCATGCGCTAAAGTTTAGAACAGTTTGTTAACCAGTATTGGTCGCTATTTTAATGAAGGAGTTTTCAAAGGCTTTTATCCCCACTCACTTTATCCCAGGTTTCGAGATCTGCCCTCTCTCATGACTCCACGTATAGGAATAGCAGTAATCGATACTTTTTTCTCTTACGGGCCTCTTGTGAGAAACGCTGTTGAAGATTGCACCCGCCGATAGCACACACGCGCATCTCTAGCGTCATACGTTCTTTATCACAGGGACTATTTTAATTAGACACAGACCACTGTACCGTTATCTCCCAAGGATTATTTGATTTTTTTCCAATGGAACTGATACATCATTAGTTCTGTGTCCACGAAGGAATGAGTTGATTTGGACCAGATAAGACAAATCACAGTGGCAGTTGATTTGTTTAAAGTTAATTTTTAACGTTATGTTATTGTCCTTGGATTTGTTTGACATTTAATGCATACCCAAAATGAACAAAAGTTGTTACAATGGGTTATTTGCACCTGCAACATTAGCTGGAAAACTGCACCCAAATGACTAACAAGAAAAAACCGGAAACTAATGAGCAAACGTGAAATTTCCTGAGGACAGCTTGACTTTGGAACACTAGGTTAACGTGCGTGAGTGCGTGCTGGCGTGCATCTTCGATTTCTCGATGGAATTCGTTAGCTAAGCTTTCATACCGAAAGAGATCAGTGTGACTGAACTGATTAGCTCCGTGTGATTTGACCAGTCTCCCGTATGTCGTAGAGGTGTTCTATGTCAGCTTCTGATGGAAACTAAAAGTGTTAAGCAGTAGGTCTAATTAAAACTTTTTTTTCTAATGTACCCAAGTTATGAAACATCGAATATTTGTTGGTTTTTGAGGTGAAACTAGTAGAAGGTCGTTGAAAATTTGAGATTATCAAATTCTGCAAGCAAAATGGTCAGGGAATCTATCATTTTGTCGTTGTGTAACCTAAACAGAATTTCGCTCATCAACATAGACTGTTACAATGTCAGTGTTCTGCAGCTTACACGACTCTGCTCGGACGTAAAGCCATGATCATATTTTGCTGAACGTGATCTACCGTCATCCATACCAATCTAATTGTTTCTTACGGCTGCACTACATAATTCGTGACTTGTTTGAATTCCGCGTCACAGAAACGTCAGTCGAAGTGCATGAATATCAGTGTTTTTGCTGTTGAAAGGGCTAGATCGAGTTGCTGAAGTGAAGGTTTCTAGAAAGTGTTCCGATGTGTTTCAAACTAGGATCGCGTTTGAATTGTTAGGAGTGTGAATGGATGATAAGTGCGTTTAAGAATCACATGGTGATTCGTCGGTCAAGCAAGGCTAACCCTCAGAAAGGGAACACAAGGCTCGATGGGTTCATTGGACAAAGACAAAACAGACGCACCGTATTGCCTTAAGTTGGGTTGATCGTGAGCCTCGTGTGGTGGGAACGTTTGCTCAGCTGAAAACGAAACGGGGGCACAGGTATCTGCGCCAAAATCTCATAAACTTAGTTTTCTTGATACTAGATTTGCGTTAGCAAACCAATTGCTTTGTACTCTACCTTTTGTGCCATGAAGTGAACACATTTTGAAGTTTACAAGGTATGTGTAAGTAAAATAACAGGTTTTGGTGAGGGAAGGGAATGTTTAACAATCCACAAATTTCTCAAAACGTGTCTTAAAAAGCTAGCTGAACATTTAAAAAAGAGATTGGCAAAAACTCGTTCTAAGTGATTCACATTCAACCCAATACAAAAATATGTTTGAACAAACTTGGAGCATACAGAAAGAGGTAGAAATGTTTGGATTATGAAGTTGGAACTTGATGGCATCGATTAACTTGAGGACAGGAGATGGAAAGAGCATCGCAGGTCTAGGTTGCTCCCTGATGCGCTACGGCATGCCATATGAAGGCAGAGGGACTGTGCATAGCTGTTTTCGAGCACACAAGAGGAAACTTAGAAGATGAATTGTGATCACTTTAGCCAAATTCAGTATTTGACACCTCAGTGGTCGAGATAACCGACCTTGAGCCCTATAAAAGGAGTGTAAACCTCATGTCACACTTATAGTGAGGATATCTCGGACAGGTGTGAAAATGCTACATCAGTCGTCGATTTCACTGCTACTGCCTCCATCCTCATTGGGTGATACTCTGTGCGCAGGCCAATAATCTTCAGTTCCCACAGGTTTTTACCCCGACTGCACTTCAAACCCGGGGTGGAGAAATGAATCATGCACAGCGCAGTCTACAGGCCATCCTGGGTGGTTCTACACTTTTCGTTCAATAGGTGCGGTCCATCAATGGCAAATGTGTAATCATCAAGGAGTTAAGTCAATATTTTACAAAAAAGGTTTTCCTTAAGACAGAAATCTATGATGACTTGCAATTGCACTTCGCGATTGAGTTCCTTATGTTCTTTTGGACTCCCGTTGTTTCGATTGCCACAGAGACAAAAATGAGTGACTGGAAAATATTCAGCCGACATGATCGGACATTATTCCTGTTGTGTACATGAAATGGTGTACTCTGAAGTGTTTCTTTCATCTTTTTCGCATTGCAGAGAATCAAATTACCGTGAAAAACACTCCATCGTTACTATTCAAAGCACTATACAATTTTCCCGACCAACACATTGTTTTCATACTGAGCAAACATAGCATACAATAACACTAGATGTCAAGCATTTCGAGTAGGCGTATGGGATAAAGTGTAAGAAAAATATTTTCGGTTTTATCTAGTGGAGGATTTCTCACCACGTATAGACCGTGCGAAGACTGAAAAATGGCAACATTCACTAGTTGACACGAGTAGCGGTGATCTTGCGTCACTAATACTGCATAATCCAAGATCGAAAACGAACTGAACAATAAATGTTACTCGTAAGGCACATACAGAACCGTATGAAAAGTCTGAATAAGCAAAGTGCAAGCCAGGTTAATCGTGTCGTTAACTGTGAATCGATTCCCATGAAAAATGAAATCGTTCCGGTGCAGGCAAACACGAGAAAATCCCCAAGAGATTAGTGAATGTCAAACAAATCTAGGAAAAAGAACACTATTTTGACGGGAGATCAGGTTGTTTTGCATTAGCAGTTGTAAGACTGTTGCTCACAGTTGAAGATGCGTCCAGAAATTAGTGGTGTTAGTGTTGGTCATTCACGATTATCACTTGTCAATTCCTTTCTGAATTTTTCCAAACATCTTCTGGCAACTCACCATATAGGGAATGACCTGTAAAACTGAAGAGACAGTGATAACTTTTTCGTTAACATTCACTTCGTTAGTTTGTTTGCAAATGCTTTGGAAAGTGAAAACTATTCTAAAACGGTAGGCGGCTAACAGAGGCCTGTCCATTGGGGAAGATACTCTGTTCACGGAGAAAATGGAACGTGCGAATCTCAAGTCGAAGTCCCGCCACGTTGATCATTTGACCAGTGGTAACTGATATTGTTTTTTCTTCTTGACTCTTTTAGGCCACAGCCGCATTCCAACTATTAACGTTTTTCTATCACTAGATGCTTTGCAAAAACATGATTTTGCCATCTGCCCTGACCTGTTTCCGTTACTAGTTGTTTGCCAAGAGAAAACGTTTGCTAAATTTTCTAATCCGTTGACAACATTCTCATTTCAAATGGAATTCCGTAACTGGTGGTCCGCAAGAACACAGCTAATTTCTCTCCGGGCAGCATGTCTTGATGAGCGTCGTTGATCAATGTTCAGCTTGTTTTATCCATTCCATGATTTTTCTTAACCGACCAGAACCAATTTATGGGTAGTCGAATTGTGACTGCTTTGGTTAGTTTCTATCATAAGTTTATTTATTTAACAGTTTCAGCATGGCTATTTTTTCGGGGAGTGCCAACCTACCATGACCGACCACGTTTCTTTCCAAACCGTACTCGTATTCATTTCTCGAATTGATTCAGCTTTTAGTAACTATTTATTGTACACCATCGACCCAAAATATTCGTCAGTTTTAGCCAGTTGTCTTTCATTTTGGTTGTTTTTCATTTGAACTGTGACCACGCAATGTCAGATGATTACAAAGGAAAGAAACTTCCACTCATTTGATTAATACTACTGGGTTTCGTTCAATCCTCTTCGTCGATTGTGATCTTATCAACGAAACTTGGTTCACTTCTCAAAAACACTGAGATTCTGCTGTCGTCTACACCACCTTATTAGGTCAACGGAAGTAGACCACATTTATTTGATTGGATTATCGTGAAATTCTAACTTCTGCAATCCGCTTTTTCCCGTTTATTTGCTTTTGATTGTTTTTACTGTTGTGATGTTGGAACAATCACGCGACAATGGGCGATGTTTTTCAGACAGCCACTAGACACGCCATCACGAGAATAGGAATAACAAAAAACATTCTAACTGTGTCAACCAGTGTTTGAAGCATCGTACTAAGAACAGTTTACACACATCTTAGGTCGCAGGTTTTCTAGGTTCTTCTATGATTATTGAATGCTCATACCTCATATAGTACATAATTCCAATCTCCTTTTGTGGATGCTCAATTTCCACAATGTGATGTGACTGTGTAAAAACAATTTGAGTAACTAGTGATGAAAGGGCCTTATTCGGTTAACGGGAAACTGTAACACTTAAGCGATACAAAGTACAAGCACGAGACGGGATAATTGGTCAACTAAGAAAACGGTTGTTGTAGTCAAGGTAACAAAAAGAAAATATGTCAAATTTTATAGTAAATACATTGTAGATGGTCCGGAGTTAACGAAAACGATTGAAAACAAATGTTCTTTTCATAGATCATCATAGATTAATTTTCGCAAAAAGTTCGTTTGCGTTGAAGTTTTCTCGTATTATTACAGATGAAACGCTTCCAGGAAAAAGATATCTGAGAAAAGGAAAGATATTATCGCAATTCTCTCGCAAAACTGTTTTCTAGTGATAGGCTTCAAAAATCGGTTTCTTCATTTGGACGAATCAGTTCCTCTCACAAAGACAGTTAGTGTAGCAAAGATACAAGCGCTAACCCGAAACTGCTGAGGTCCTTAAAAATGCAATCCAAATTACCTGCATAAAGGAGAATCGGAATGTCTGAACTGAAATGCAGTCACCTTTCTTTCCACTTATTTGTATCCTAAACGGATCACCGTTGGAAAATAAACATTTCGAAACATCTGAAGTGCAGTTCAGATGCTAAAAGAAGAGTTCCTAGTTCTAGTAAGTTCTGAAACATCCTTCGGTCACTAAAATGATCCCTACCAAACATTCCAAATGATTCTACCCAGCCGTAACCAGAGCTCTTCTGTGAGGCTTCATCGATCAGCAGACTGGAGCTATCAGTGTGCGTAAAAAACCGTTGGTCCTTAGGGTGCGCCTGCCTTGAAGTTAGCCAATCGGCTTCCGCTAAACATTTTCCTCAATTTGTCTTCGTTGTTTATTTTGCACTGCGTTGCTCCTCGTCTTATTCTAACGTGAATTAACGCGTTTTACGTGCGCAATTGAGAAAATTGAAAGATATGCTTGTATTTCGCAATTTGTCCCATTTATCCTGTTTGAAGTTCTTCCAGGATTCGGTTCAGAAAAAAATGAGATGTTCACCCAATCTATTAGGGTGGTATGCAAAAGCAATAATACATTTTCTATTTTCCCTTGTGTGATCATAGCGGACAGTAACATTCCAGTCGGGATGTGAACTTTCCAAAGGTGAACAGTTGCTTAATAGTTTTTCTAGGACACGATCACTCAACACTTTACCGTGAACATTTACGTATGCGGCAGGTGTATGTATGAACTCCGGAAAAGCTATAAAACCGTTCTAATGATGATAAAATGAGTGTAACTAAGGATTTTCTTGCTGGTAACCAAAACCATGTGAAATAAGAACGACTTCTTTATTTACTCTTGAGAATAACTTACGGATTTCGTGTTTCGCTTGGTATGCTGCAGACTTACCTTCCCGCCGGTACACGCTGGATTCAGGAGGTATTTGGAGAGAGGCTAATGCCGAAAGTAAAAATGTTATCGAAATTCGCGCCGAAAAGGGGAAATGAGCAAATATGACACACTTGAGCCTAAATAATTTGATTTATTTTCTGTCGCGATGCTTGTCAGCCTTCGGTGTTGCTCCGGCTGCAGAGATAGGTCGGCTTATTGACTTGGCTGACAATTTATGTCAGATGTGTTCACGTTTTCATATGAACTATTTTCATTCGAATAAGAAGTATTCGCGGGCTCTGGTTAATCAAAAATTTAATAAAAAAAATCTACCACACCTAATAGCTAACAGTCCAGACTGATATGGGTGGCCAAGATGCATAGCATCTCGGTCGGCCAACGCCGTTTATTTGAGCAAGAATCCAACCGTAAACATTTGCATAGCGGCAAGCTCGCTCAGTCAAAGCCACGGAGGCTATGGCACCTAAAATCTCTCCAGGCAAAACTTTAGGATATTTCTTCACCATGGAAGGTGCAGAGTCAGGGTAAAATTTCTTGTCGGGACTGCCATTAAAGTGAATATTTGTAGATAACGGGAAAAATGTTTAACTTGTTTTCTTCCAAGAGTGCTTATAAAATAAAAAACAAATGGATTTCTGAATTTTAAAACAACAATTTCCGTTTTGAATTGGTAGTAAATATTGCGTGAATGTTTCGGCACAGATTGCAGAAAAGAAAGTCACTCGTTTGGACATGTGAAAAGAATAAGCTAAATTTGAGCACACCATGTAAATTTCCTGTTTTAAACATTTAGCCACAAGAACATTTAGACAATTAAAAACACTGCGCAAAGAAACAAAAAAAGGACGATTGGCCGAGACAAGTATTCCTACTCAGCCGATCAATATGGAATTTCAGTCCTTATGGGATATCATCTTATTTCATTTGAGAGACACCTCAGTCTTCGGGTTTTACGCTTTCCCCGTGGCAATCATCAAATTTCTCGTAAAATTGACACAAGACCCATGATCAGTTGCTCTAATCTATTTGATGCCTGCTTGAGCAACTTCTTGATTAACTGACATTAATTGCTTGGGTATCTTTTAAGGGTAAAATAATGGATTTAGGTGTGGAACTTTCAGTGGGTTGTATCATTTACATCGATAAATATCGTAGCAAGTCATGGTGGTCGAATAATCGAGCTCTTTGAGAATGTTTAACACAACACCGTTAGTCGCACTTTTCCGTGGGTATCTCTTGCATTACAGTGAATCTGCATTTCTGTGGACCAATTACTTATTGCCGGTATCATTTTTGCAGGAAACTACAACCAACAAATCAATAAGTATTAAGGGTATCGCAAAACTAATTACTTATTTGCTTCGGCATGGGTCTATTATCCGTTTGATCTGACGTTGTTCAGAATCAGCATTAGCCACATTGACGTTACCCTTTTCTAATGGGTTTACAGTTGAGTGTACCGCCGTTAGTTGAATGTTCCAGCCAAAATATGCGCCGGGCAAATGTATACCAGTCTCTTTACTTTAAAACCGGTGATCACTTAGGCAAAGATTTTTGACGTGCACAGTTTAAGCGAAATGGCTCTCTATTTTGTGGGGTTTATTTTGAACATACCGCAGTCATACTGGACCTTAAATCCGAGAATTTTTGTATGCAGACAAGTGAATCTGCACTTATGCATGATTAATTGTTCGAGTTCTTCCGCGGTGAAGTTGCATTGTACTAGCTTTACAAACATTTGGAGTGTCGGGAGGAGCTCCAAATCTTGATGTTCGCAGACTTTCACTCCTTTAATTCATTTGAAACAAGTTTCTGCTTGCTCGATGACCAAAAACATTCTCTTCCGAAATTTATCAAATTAAAATCGTAAATTGCATCTGATTGGTGATTTTTCTACTTTCTAGTGCTCAAGATTGTGAATTGTGTTTGTGGTTTATTTTCCTGTCTGCTTACTAATCATTGAAATTTCTCACTAGCTATAATTAACTTCATTTAGAATGGTGAAGCACCAATTTTCCAAGTCGTTTTTGCTAAATACTTGGGGAAGTGATCAAACATCTGTCTTCTGTTTTATTTAACACAGAAGCTTTCCTTCTTGGACTCCTAACTAATTGCAGTGGGTGGAGACTGAGCCAATCGGATAGGAATAAAGTCTAGTTGTTTGGGTACGAGAACAGCTGGAAGCGAATGCTCCATCACGATTGACCGAAGTTAGATTTTCTAACTTGAGATCGTCCTTTCTTCAAGGCATTAGTGCCCCATTACTCTTGGCAATAAAGGGTAATAATTATTTTAAAAACTCTAGTTTGATCATTTGCAAATTGTATCAACTGACAGATTTATGTAAACTGAAGAAGTTGTCTTTCAAAAAAACAGGAAAGTTGTGAGAAACGGACCAGTATACAGGATCAAAACCTCACACTGTCAACGTGTATGCGCATCAGTCGTGGACATGAGGCAAAATAATTTCGGTTTCGAATGTTTGGGCGCATCCCTGTCGTAATGCCACCCTTATGAAACAGAATGCTTGGTCAATACGGAACACTAAGTTTGCAAAGGAAATCGGTCGGTATTTTGAGTGAAAGGGTGCATGTGACTACCAGAAAGATGGATAGTTATGTAATGGATAGACAGTACTTTTTGGACTTTCATTGAAAATTTTTCACAGGCTTTGATCTAGAAGTGAAAACTTTAAACAAAAAGAACATTAACAAGAGTAGAAGAAACGCACTGACGATGACAAGAAGTAACAAAAGTTTGAGAAGGTAGACTGTCTGTTAGTTTGACACAGTAAGAAAACGGGAGGACCATTGTAAATTGGCGCAAATTGTAAAACCTAGGCATTTTCAAGCCTCGGCTACGGGAGCCAGAACGGCGACTATACCTAATGTTCACTGGCGACATACGAGGAAGAGATAGTAAAAATTCAATGATGATAATCAAATGTAATAATATGAATACAAAACTGAGAAGAATAGTGCCAGACGTTAAGCGAATTGCTCTGGAGCGAACAGAAATTCAATGGATTGGAAAATCACTGATAGAGCACGACATCAAATGCGTACATAAAAAATTGAACGCTGGGATCCGCAAACAAACAAGTGAGTTAAACAGTGAACAAATAGAGAAAAACAGCTCTCTGAAGAACACTGGAGCTGTTAATTAGGGAACTAGACAAGCGGTGACCAAGTTTAGCTGGTTGAGTTCTACTAGGAAATTAGTCTTCCATCCACAGCAGGACATCTAAATGACTCAGGCTCATAGAGGAAGATGGAATAGGGAACCAAGTCAGAGGAGGAGGAATAATCTAAGCAGGTACAGTGGGCTCATTCCAGGGAGGTACTTAGACTAATGTAAACCAAGTGCCAGAATAAGGTCTATGCACAAACTGAAACGGATCATTAATGATAATAGCAGAAACGTTAGCGACTGAGGACAACATATTAAATTACATTGAGTATAGTGGATGATTTTATGACAGGTTTTGAAGCATGAGTGATTAGTGCAGGACTAGTTCACATGTTCGTTCCATGTTTGACAAAGAAGGAGTACTGTTTCACGACAAATAGATCACAAAGTTTATCAGTGATTTCTTAGTCGTCTGAAAGATTTCAATTGGGATGAATTTATCTCGCCTTTGTTATGGAGTGCAGATTCAATGGGGCAGCATAGGTCAGACATTGCGTCGCACCTTAGTCAAAAGATTCATCACAGAGAGGGAGTATTCAAAATAAAATCAAGAAGGAGCTATAGACAGGAATCCTTGAAATAAGGAAGCTTTTGCATGGAACATTTCCTGTCTTAGGTAGTATTTGTTTCTCGCTGACAAATGAAGAATACTTGGGATGGAAATAAATGAGAGTTCACACCGAAACGAGGGAGTGATCACTGGGAGATAAAGGCGGGTGCAACGGTAGACAAAATAGATCACGATGATTGGTGATCACTTTACCTGAAACTGTAGTGCTCCTGGTAGGAATGTAACATAGGCCAGCTAAGCCGAAAGTGAGCAAGGAACACGTGACAAAACCGGCATAAGTACGAGTAAGAATGTATCACAGAACGGACTGTTGTCATATGCAGGACAAAACGGAGCTATACATACATTGCGAATTTATGTGCCGAGATAAGGAGAAGATTTAAGATGGCATTTAACCAATACATAACCAACCACGTTATTGGAGAAAGTTCAGGCAACCCAGAACTTGGCGGACCATTGGGTGTTTATGTAGGTTACAGGTTCGAAAGTCACGAGCATGCGTTTTTGTTCTTTCACGTAATACAAGGATGCTACTGAAATTTCTATTCGAGCAGCTTTTGTGGTAACAAGCACATTTCATAACGCGAATGCGTAGTATTTCATTTTTTCTTTCTTCTGCATTAAATAAACTGCTTTCAATTTTCGATATTTACGCCTGTATGATTTTCCAATTCAAACCTACGCTTGGAATAAAATAGAGAACTTTGTTCGAAGAAAGTATTTTGTCTCTGCGTAAGTAAGTATCAAAATTCCGGGAAATTTATTGCCAGTGCGTTGATTGAAGTGAAACATTCTCTGCAACTGATCAGCGATCGAAAGTGATATACGTTAATTTTAGTCCCGTTTTGCCTCGTTCATCGTCTACGTGTTCCCTTTTTCTGTCGTACTAAAAGAATTCATTTTCGTTTCGTCAAACTCACTAGTGAGGGAAATAAATAAATAAACGAGGTTCATTTTGCTGGTTTAGGTTCAATTTTGTCAAACACTGACAAGGAAATATATCGCTATTCGCAGACGGATTAGAGCACTTGGAAATTCCTCGAGATATGGCCTGGGGTTGCAGTAGTTGAAAACAGATCGCAGTCTGCAGTTTTCCATCCTGCTTGCGTCATGCCTAGTGTCAAGTATAATTCTTCTAATGAACTAGAGTTTTCACCTGAATTGTCGTTTTTGACTTGAACTAGGAATTCAAAAGCTAAACAGTTGATTGACCCAATGCTATCATTTCCTCGAAAAGAAGCAGTTTTAATGGTGAACAATATTTCAGAGCATTGCTTTTGGATAAGCAGAGGATGTTCATTTAACTAAGTTGCGTGGGATCGAAATTCGCCGGAAAGCGATTTCGCCCCCATAGCGGACAAGTGACTAGCTTAAGTGGTTTGTATGCAGATCTGCTCAGGCCAAAGTTAATGAGAATGTGGCGTAAAAATGTATTACTTTTGCATCAACTTGCATTGGGTAATCAACGCCTTGAGACACGACTCTCATTATTTCGTGGTCATCCGCATTGTGACAGTGGACAAGCTAAGTTAATAAGTTGTTGCTGCATGTTTTGTTGTGAGGTAGGAGGATTTTCAACTTTCACACTAAAAGAAAATGATTAAAGTATCTGGCAGATACATGATGAGATGTAGTGGAAGCACATGCAATATCGCTAGGAAATGCATCCTAGATACGAAATTAGCAGTAGTTTTCCTTCTAACGCTGCTGTAAGATGTTTGCAGTTTCCCTTATTCGGTTGGGAACTTTGAAACCTTTTGAATTTGGATCTTCGCCAACCACAGTTGGACATGGCGACCAGATAGGACGAGTACAGATTGTATCAAACCGGGGCGAAAGCTTGACTGCATAATTTTGAGGACATGACATCAAACGAGAAAAGCTTTCCGGATATTTTTGAACACAGGGTAAATGTGATTCAGCCGGAGGATTGCATGCATCGGAATGACTTAGAAGTAAAGCAATCCAGATTATGACTGAAGAAGTTCCCAATGAAATATGTTTGCTAAAAATGTGCCATAGTTTGAACACCAGTGACCAAAGCGCTGAAAGTGACATTTGGACACGGACCAAAAGGACTAATACGGTTTGATTATATTGCAAAGGAATCCGCATTAGATTGTCACAGTAAGAACAACTGGTAATAGTTCCATTTGCTTATGTACATTTAGCAGAATTAGACGAAAGCTGAAATGTTGACAGGACAGAAAAAAGATGACCCGTTTAACACGTCCAATCAACACAAAACACTTCTAACTCGGTATCTTTTCAGTTAGCATATGCACTACTTTGGGAGACAGAGCCACGTGATTAATGACAATAAAAGATCGAAAGTATTAATCCTCTAAGTTTGGCACCCTAGTTCAAATGAGAAAGCAGTGATTGTGATTAAAGTCAACGGCATTCGACGTGGAAGGTTGGAATTTTTAAACAAACTGCAATTGATACCAAGTCAAGAAATCGTAACAATCGTACAACGCGATTGTATAGTCGATGTTCTGGATTGGATAAAATGCGACACTTAGATGAAAACGTTTTGGCAAAATCATATTTATTTTTTCAAAAGTAGCTCCAAATGTTGCATAGTGTGTACTTTTGTTTACATCAATATAGCATATCAGCCAAAACAAGTGCGTTTTGAAAAAGCAATAATTCCAAGCGATTGTGACAGCCGACGAAGACCAAAAAGGAGTCTAAAATCTTGAAGTAAATAACGGGATGATGATGGCAAAGGATCATAGACGACTTAACCGAAGAGTCAGTCAAATAAATAGCCTGGCCAAACTACAGGTTAGCAGGATATTTATCTTGTCCCAGGAACAGAATGATTCCATTTTAACTTAAGTAAATATGAACCACTCGGCAAAACGTATTTTTCGCCAATTAAGGAGCATGCTGGTCTCTTAAATCATATCAAAGCTTTCTAAAATTTTGTAATCCAAACAAAGAAAGAAACTGGAAAATATGGTTGATTCTTCAATCTCTTATTGGTCATGCTTGTTCGCCGAGGCGGTGCTACTGTACAGGTCGATAATCTGCAGTTGCTTTTGCCGGCGACCTTTGCACACGGCCCACTCAAGGTGACATGTGTGAACATATGTCTAAACATATGTGCGAACTCTCAGATCAGGTGGTGTTTGATTTTTCTAATCTACAGCTGCTTGCGGAATTGCTTAGTGTTAAGTGCACATCATCGTTTGGCGTAAATGATGAAATCGCTCATTCATAAGATTAATATTTTTGACGAAATAAAATGTTGCCATGGCAATTTGCATCTGCAACCTTTTTCATTTGTTGTATTAAGTGAAATAAAACAAATCTGCCAGCCTTATTTTTAAACGTGCCGGGTTGATTGACACAGACATTTGACCAAGACAGGTACAAAGTGAACCACGATAACAGCTAACATTCTCATCCGTTAAAAGTCGTTTTGGAATGCCTCAAGCCAGTCATTCTGTGTAATGCTATTCAGCAAATAAAATTATTATTTTTTCAAATCAAGTTAGCGAGTCAAGCTGCTCAAATGAAAAGCTTTTGTTGAACCAGTAACATATTCAGGTTATTCAAATAAGGGAAATGCAGTTAGTCAATAATTTTTGTGTTTTAAAAGTGAGAATCGTCTGAGGAAAACTGAGAAATTTCCCAAGCCGCTGCTTTGCAAAAATCGTTCGAATCGACGACCTTCAAAGCAGAAGAGACGCTTTGTCCTAAACATGGAATGGCATATTCGGAAGTGTGCTCACGTATTCGACGACCAGAATGATTTGAAAATATTTCACCTGTTGAATTTTGAAATATAAACTGGTATTGAATAATGCGGAAAGACCCATTATTTATCAAGTCAAAAGTCTGTCGAAAATAGTCGGATTGTCGCTCACTGTTTACGACAAAAATCAATATGTCGTCAGCTACAAATCAAAGCCATGTAATTTTCAGAGGCCTAGGAACAGACATTCCCCAACGTGTACCTGGTTTACCAAGGGTGTTTACAATTTCGTGTATATTTGTGTGGTGGATTGCATAAGTGATATACGTGTGCAAAGCAACTCCACTGAAAGTGTTTGCTAAATGAAGGCATAGTTTCATATGCTTTGAACTGTTCATCTTGAAGAGCACGTGTGAAATTCCCAGCGGGCAATCATGGATTGCTAGTCGCAACTGAAATTTAACCCATGAGATCCTTGAATACTCGCCTCAAAGCAAAAGGGACTCGGTTGATTTTCGGTTCTTTATAAAATTAAGAAAGAGTGATGAACTCGCCAAGTCTTAGACCGAGGAGTCCTCCGAGGCGAACCTTGGAAAATTTATGTACTGGATGAAGAACAGTGAAAATGTGGGACCAACACTGGTAAAGTGCGACAAGCATACAAAAACTGGGACTAACTAGTCCCGGATCCGAATTAGAAATTATTCACGTTGTTCTTTTGTTACAGTTTGAAATTTTTAAAATCGTTGTGCTCGACTGGTTGCCAGCTTATCCGGGTCTATGTGAAACACTCTGAGTTATACCATAATCGTTTGGTAGAGGCATCCAATGGCTCCTATGTAACTTCGTTCTCGTAATTGGAAAGCAAATTGGTCACCACACGGGCACAATTTTTTGTCTGTACCGCAACGTGTACTGATCGTGTCTGGGTTGCCGAAAGTACATAAAATAAGATTAGGTATCTCAAATGATGTGAAAGAATTGTTCGCCTATTCACGAGTATATCAAACAAAGTTTGTATGACGTCGCAATAAGTCCGTAATCCTATGTGAAGCAATAAATTTTTGTAATAAAAATTAAAATATGACAGTGACTGTTATGTAACACAACAACAGTGGTTCGGCCTAATGCAACTGAATTGAACTTACAGATGACACATTCTGTGCCTTCTATCGGTTCTACCCGAATTCAATTATTGAAGATCCAGCAGTGGAACGGGTATGTTTAATTGCTATTAGGAAATGCTGCGCGATGGAAAAGGACCTTAAAACTGCAATGCCGAAACTTGAAATGGCAGGAAACCACAAAAGATGCTAATAGGTCGGGAATCCGACGAGCGGGACCACAGCAAATTGACGTGTGCTCCTAAAGCGAGAAAGTACACCAAACGTGACTTGGTGTGGAAGCAACGTGCAAACAGCCTGAAGGACATTCCTTCGGATACTCAAACTTTAAACCCTCCAGTCAGACAAACACAGACGCAAAGGTCGCTCTTAACAAGGCCATTCACTGATACGATACCACCACGACACCCGCAGTTTGAGCCTAGCTATTTCATTCGAAAAATGTAAGTGTTACCACGGTGCCGTTCACCCCAAGTCCAGGCCAATGAAGTTTCCGAGTTTGTTGCTTAACAGTTATAGGACTGACCGTTTAGCCTGATACTTTTTCATGGCAGAAAATGAGCAGATGGTGCGAGATTCTAACATTTGGTATCACCTTAATCAACTGCGTATGAAGAACAACCAGATATTCTGAGAAATTCTCTCGCTAAAAATTGGTGAATGAAAAATTTTAGGATGCATTTTTCCCAACAGAAATTTAATAAGTTAGTTTAAGAGGAAAGTTTTCGGTTTAGTTTAGTTCTTTCAAAGATACACAGATGAAACTGAGTGTCACTCTTCAAATGCAACATATAAACAGATGGAATCACACTGGTAGACCAGGTCTCTGTCAGAGTATGTTCACTTTGTGACATACAAAAATGATGCCAATTGGAGTTTGTGGTTTGTTGTGAACAGCCTACACAGCCAGACTATTGTTGATCCACTTTTGATTTAGTAAATGCAAGATCTTTCAAAATGGGGTCGCAGTAACCAAGGTAATAAGAAAGAAAACAAATTCCCGTTAGATTGCATCCTGATAGTTTCCTAACGTCACTTGCAACAGTGAACTTTCTTTTGCTTGCGTACTTCAGTTTCCAACACGGAATGAAGATAACAATGGATGACCGGTGAAATTATACTAAACTGAACTGTTAGTCGTAAAATTCACTTGACGTAACCGACAAGAATCCTATGTTGTGTAAATATTTCGGGTTCAGAGAATACTGGCATCAATATTGCCCAAATCAACATGACAACCCTTAAATGTAATCCTAAGCTTGCCAACGCCAAAATGGATGCATTCGGTTGAGGAACGAATCAGTGCGTGAATAGCGGAATCAAATTTGGAACCGTGCACGGAGCAAAATGTGACTAAGTTAAGAGTGAAAGAGTAGAATAAATCATCACTGTGCAAGTGATCCAACAGTTTTCCACTGACAATCGTAGAATTACGTACTGATTACATGAAAATCGGAAATCAGACGTGAATGTGAAAAAGCGCAGTTTAAGCTATTCACAAACAGAAAACAACTGGTGAGTGGTTTACCCCGCAATTTTAAAATCTAGTCCCACATAAGACCGGTTTCCGTACATTCCGAATTGTTACACTTCAGGCAAATGATTGTAACTGACTTGTTGTTCTGAAATGGAAATTTATTAGGATCGCTCATTCATATTTTACCTTACTCGTGTGCTATTTGTGGCCTTACTTTGAACGTCACTTAGAACCGGGAAATTTCAAAACCGAAGGGAACAAGTGGTGCTTCATTTCAAAGCTCTTTGTGAACACAGCAAGACTTTTATTGAACGTAAAATGTTGACTCTCATTCCAAAAAGATTATTGGAGGTATTTGGTTGAGTAAAAATAAGAATAAAGAACATGAAAATTAAACATGTCCTGCGTTCTTCCGTTTCTGTCAGTGAAATCTGATGCAGCCACTCGCTAGGTACTCGGCACACCAGCTGCCCGTTGAGCTATCTAATGCAATCTACATTATGACCGTTTGTATACTTGATTTTTCACCTCCTGCATCTGACCAATTTCTTCTACGATCTGCGAGAACTGTGGATATCACGTGATAAAAGCCTATGTCAACAACCGATTTATACCGTACGTATTACCAGGTTGGCTAAGATCATTTCACAGAACATTCCGAAACGGAATGATATGAATCGATTTTCACGAACTGGTCTTTTAATCTGCTTTTGTACTTGAATGGCCGCCGTCCTCCTTGGATTAGTGGAAAACGCAATCGTTCCGTGTTGGCACTTCGCTCTGTTTTGTTCCTCACTTCTGGCTCTGGAACTTTCCGATGGTGGACAGATGGGTAAGATCATGGCCTTGAACGTGATGGTGGTGAATCGGGAAGACCCCCCCCCCCGGTCAATTTACCCACCGTGGAGCCGTATGTCGCTTGCGGGGCCATTTTTGAAAACTAATTGCAATTTTTACTTTGTTAACGAAATAAGCAGAATACAAGGCAAGAAATAAAGCATAAAAGTCTTAGATCAAACATGACACAAATTAAGAGGTCAACTCTAGTCTAAGCAACATAATAACAATAACATTAAAATTGTATTCGCTAAGTTATGCCTTTTGTATTTCCGGTTATATTTTCTTGATTTCAAACACATTTCCAAACAAAACATAATCTTTAGTAACTTTTATCTTCTTGGAAAAATTTCTAGTTTTAGGTAGATGAATAATTCTTAAAAGAAAATGGATTTAGAAGATGACAGATCTACGAACGGCTTATTTTTCCCTTATGAAACTATTCAAAATTAGCTAACTATCTTGATTCGTTTATGTTCCCGTGAATATTGTGGAATGTAATGAGTACCAAGTTGTCTGGTAGGGGGAACAACTTATTCTCATTCTGTCACTGTTGTTTATGCATGCTGTTACAATGCGAGGACTTGATATCGATTGGTCATCACTTACTACCAATGTTGGTACTTCTGCATCTGTGCTTCATTTTGGAGTTTTAGAAACCTCATTTTCAATAAGGACGATCGTTGGAATTAGCATGGTAAACCTTGATCTAAATAATCGCGTCCCATGGTTACCTAATGCGTCCTCGTGTTCAGCTTCACTGGCACCGAACACAATGGAGTGAGGTAAAACAAATAAAAAGTAAATAATTAATTAAGTAAACAAACCTCAAAACAAAACAAGACAACTTCCCAAAAATTTTCGTTCAGTTAACTCAATATGAATAACACAAATCATTGTCGGTAACTAACGAACTCATTCGAATTACAACCAGGAACAGTTGGATTTCTTGATTTCATTACTTTCAAGCAATAAAACCGATTGAAGATACTGCATCATTCAATTCCCGCATAGTTATTCATTAGTTTCAAGTACTTTCCATGTGCTGAAAAATTCACCTGACGCGCTGTCATCAGCCGTTTGTTTGGTTGTTTAATTCTCGAGGAAGAACTTGTAGTACTGGTGAACGAAAAAATCCAATCGCAGAAACACCTCAGTAAGTAGACTGCCAAGTATCCAGCTGCTTACGACTTAACAAAAATGTCCGTCAGATCTGAGACTGTAAGCTGATTAGCTTCTGCATCATTTTGTTCAACGTTTCCCACTTGCTTTGAAGTTGCTTTGAATTCAAGAACAAATAACATAATGCTTGAATTTATTTAGTTTCGGACTAAATTACCACAACGAGAATCATAGAATGAGGTTTTCCACAAACGCTGCGAATGACATTTAGAATATTAAGTACACTTTCAAACATCCGAATTTAACTTTTCAAAGTTGTGCGCTTCAAATTTGATTGCAACGGCCAGCGGATTAATGAGCCTGCATTCTCGAGCATAAATGTCGAATTTTCATCAAATGTGGCAAAAGAAGGGGCTCGTTAAAGTGGCCCGCATTCGACGGAGTACCAAACAAGGTTGGCGTTTCGGTGAGCGAGGCTGGGTAAAAGTTGAACATTAGAAATCGTTCGGGCACGACACGGTTGCACTTGAAAGAGGAAAGCCCTTTAATTTTTATCCGCAAATTTATCCGGCTTCGGTTGTAAGAACTAAGTTTTGGGAATCGCGTGAAACAAAATCAGTCTATTCGTGGTGCAGCTCTGCATTAGTTTTCATTTAATATTGGAAATTCCAAAAGTACACGGCTATAAGATTGTTAACTGTGCAAGTTCGTTGGGGAAAAAATTAATGTTTCGAGATTAAGTATGAATGACCAGAAAGATTTCTCAGTTTACCAAGGTATTCCGGCTGGCACTCGTTGTTATTTATTGAACTACATCCTCTGTGGAAGATGCAATGTAAAAGCGCTGTGTGGTTCAGTCATAACATCAACTCTTGGGAAAAGGATGAAGATTTCCCAATACGTTCAGCTTTCGGGGATTTGGCATCACCAGTGGCCAGTTTTTGTCAGACGGACCCGAGATGACAGTGTGGATCCACAACCTAAAAATTCTTCAACCAATACGTACAACGCGGCCACCGTGCAAAATGCAGTGGCAAAGTTGTGTCAATGCGGGTTGAAAAACGGACAGTCTCATGGTCCACTTCCTAAATCAGACAAACTCAGATGAATGTGGACCGACGAGAACAGTGTAACTTTCTGTTTTACAAATTAGAATCTTACTATATCAATTGCTCGACGACGCATGTTTCACACACAGTATCTTCTCCGAAATTCCCAAGCAGCTACTACTCCGTTCAAAATTGTGGGCATTGCTTTTGATTATGCTTACCCCGGAAATGGCTTTGTGTCAATCAGGCTTCTTCAAATTAGTTGCACTCAACATCCCAGAAATTACCCGGTGCATTTAATGAGCGGTGGATGGAATGATTTGAAGAATAACACTGAAACGTACCACAAAAATATCCCATAGGTATAACTAGCGGCAACTCGTTGTGTTGAGCACAGTATGTTATCCCTAGCAGTTAGTTTGTCATTTATTAACGAATACTGATTATCTTTGGTTTCGCTAGAGCTTCAGAATTGATTAAGAAAGCTTCCTCAGTCGAATGCGTTTTGACATTTTTTTAAAACTCCGGATAAAATTATCACTTTGTAGATGTCGTTTCCTTGCGAGGGACGCAAGTTCCAATTCTATTGCTTTGTTAAAGTAGACAAGAAATTGGTTAAAATTTATATATTTTAGTTTACGGGAATTACAGTTGAACTTGAGCTCATGAGGACCACTTTTAATGACTACGATGTCACGATGCATTTAGATATTTACAAATTCCCTGAAATTTACCAAACTAGTTCTGTCTTCGACAGCCATCAAAGGGTATTCAGGCGATCGGTTGGCTTATGAATTCATTCGATGTTTACCGACTGGCACTGACCAAATCGTTGATTGCACAGAACTCAAATCAGACTGCAAACGGTAGGTAACGCATTACCTAACCTGATTAGATAGATTTATACGGTCGAGGGGAGTCCGAAATAATCAACCCTGTGCTGTGGTCCATCTTCCCTTGCTTTCTACTTTGATGCCCAGACGGACGATTTATAGGGTCCACATAATCGGGTGCCATTCAGAAAAATCCTGTAAATATTATTTTTGATTAATGATTCCGTCAAATGCAAATTGCAACGTCAGCGATGAAGTATACTTAGATGTTCTACATCCATTTGCTACCTGAAACAATAGATTGTGATGAGGCCCCAAGCAATTACAGACTTTAAATGTGGTCCACTCGTTCTCCTTTTCCAAAAGCTTATGAGAAATCAGTTGAAGTTAAGAGATAGTTCTGATAAACACTTGCGAAATAAGATGCGCATTCGATTTAAACTTTTTATTTTTTCAGTTTAGTGAAAAAGGGGCATTGATTGCATTTCACCAAAAAGCAAAACACCAGTGAAACTCAAACCTTCAAGGTGGTAGACTAGATGCAGAATTTAAATTTGATAGATGTGACAAATCTAGGAAATCAGTGCAGATTGACCAAATTCCTTCAAGAGCGCGTTAATCCTCTGCATTTTGATATTTGGCGCTGTGATAAAGCTCGGCACTCGAGCTTCATTTACTTTTGTTTTTTCCAATAATTGCATATTGTATCCGACTGACAATCTAGGGGGATTTTAAAGATCTTAGGTATAGTAAAACAAAACAAAAATGGGTAACTGATTTATCGCCGTTTTCTTCCGCTTAAAATTGTTTTCGGTGCGGCTGCATTAAGCTGATGTGACTACGGATAGAAATTGTTAAAAACGATAATTTGAAGGGCAACCGTGAGACTGTCTGCAAGGCTGTATCTCTCTTCATTCGGCTTAGATTACTCAACAGAATATTCTCATTTGTACTAGGTTACTCATTGTTGTTTTCTGTGCAAAACGTGACCAACTCAGCAGAGGATTTCATTGAAAAGATATCAATTCAAACTCTTGGGCTTGGTAGGATGATGTATTTTACAGAGATTTAACGGGCCAAATAACAGGTATTTTCAAAATCTTCACCTAACTCGCCACTAGCGGTCCGCGAAACACTCGATAGTTAGAGAACTGGAGAAGTTCTGACTCAATCACCAGTTTGAGATAAGTCACGATTAACCAAAACAACTTATGTTCCACGCTTGTCCGAATGCGTGTGAATAAAAAATGCCGAATTCGTCATTCGTCATCATCTATGACTTGTTCGCTTTGAAAAGTATTGAAAATTGTCAGGAAACGCATTTTATTTTTTTATTTTCTGTTTCCTGTATATCTTTATTTCCAAAATTGACTGTTGCGTGCTAGTCAGCAAATAATCGCAGGGCAGCAAAGTCAAATTAAAAATCTAACCACGCCTCAAATTCGCTCGCTCCCTGCCTACAGCGCATGTTCATACTGTCCCGTTAGTAGCTTGGATATAACAAGTATTCACTGCTGAAATCACGTTCAAAGCCCAATGTTCTAGTTTGGTCTCTTCACTGGACCGGATGAATTAGTGCACAGGGAACGTGACCAACATGCGTGCAACCCAAAACACGGTGTCCCTATACTCGAAACATGTCGCAGGGCGAATATGCACACGGCTCACTAATCAAACAGAGCCAGAGATTAACTCGGCTCTTTTTGGTTTTGCGGACGGATATTGCGGAGAAATATTAGTAAATCAATATTTGTGTCGATGCGGTAAACAAAATTCGGAAAACTATTGACAGCAATGTTTTGTAAACACAAGCCAAGTGTTCATTTGTAATGTTTCATTTAAAATTTAGTGGTGCGACAACTTTTCAATCAAACCAGCTGTAACTCCGATAGTATTGAACATAACGAATTTTTTGATTGCTTGGCTATTTTGTAGTGGGTTCAGTAGATTTTTGCCTCGGTTGCAAGTCTTATATGCGCAAGGCCAAATGAAGTTTGTAAAGGACGAAGATCTTTGAATGTTTTGTGAATAGTGTTTGATCAAAACCGGGCGACAAACACATCGTACCGTTTGGAAACCGTCTCACCGACGATTCCAGGTCTTCATAACTCTCAGCCTGCTTCAGTCCACTTATCGAACGGTTTGCTTCAGTGTGGCCGCTAGTGTGAATTTTGTGGGGCTACAGTGACAGTTGGGTAAGCGATGGAAACCAATGAAGGGGAATGTTACGCCAAGGAACATGCCAGTGTACAAATTCAGACATCCTGCTCCTCCGGGTGGTTTAGTACGTCCCACCGAATTTGAACAGTCACCGTGCAGTTGGCATTCTGAAACATTTTGCCAAAATTTAAATGGCACCATTGAACCTTGTGGGTAAATTGCAAAATGTCCCAGATTAGCAACTGATTCCAAGCATATATTTGATAAATAACGCTAGACTGGTCGCATCGATTGAAATTAATTTCCAACAAATCCTGCTTCCTTTTAGCTAAATGGTCTTTAGATCAAGGCAACTATTTTTAGTTCATCAATGCGATCGTTGTACTAACAATACATGAAGCACAACAAGAAAAGTGTCTGGTCGTCCACTTAGAGTCGAACCTCAGGCGCCGCAATTTTAAACGCTACCGTTCAACGCGTTTGTCTGATGGGAGGTCCAACTTCAGATATCCTGGTAACAAATTGACTGTGAAAAACAACAAGTCTTATGCTGGATCCTTCCTGACCAGTTTGTCAGTAGCTTTCGAGAATGCAAAAATTACTAATCCAAAGCTGTTCAGTCAATACGCTTGATCTGCTGTGAATGTTAACCCTTATGACTGATGTCGGAGGATATCCTCACTTGTGGCAGACGTTCGGGAGGTTAGAGTGTTATCTTGTGAAGATATATATGGCATGAATGATTTGATTCAAACTGAGAAGCTGGTGTCAACCAAGAATGCTGATGGTTTCACGTTTACGATTTATCAGAATAACAAATATGAGTCTGGACCTGCATGGTAGCTATATTTATTTCTGATTTATCACTTCGTCACCTAGAACCGGGCCATTGCATGTGTAGTGGAATTTTCTAGTTTAACACACCTAAGAAAAACTGCGCCCTTGTACTACCAATTCCAGATATCGAAAAGTAATAAGCTAATAGAAAGCGACTTACAATTACTGAATTTATGGAATCAAAGAAAGCTCGCGTGCTTGGCTAAACGAGTCCTGGTTACCAGGTACCACACGTAATTTATGAAATTATAAGGACTAGTGCAAGCTTCCCCTGTGCCTAGCGGAAATCTATGTGCTATTTGCGCGCAACCTTGGACTGCCTTTTTCTTTGCATGTTAATAGATGTGCCAATTTCACAAACACGACACCATTGAACGAGAAAATGGCCTACGGCTTCCCCAATCACGAACAGCTGTTTCATGTTCGCCTCAGTCTAAAGTTGTGCTTCGTTCTGGCGAAAAGCAGCAGCTGTTTGTTTACGGCCATTTGTTTCCTCCTCAAAACTGTCGCTTAGAAAATCATCTGCGACACAAATTAATTTGCTCTCTTGCTATAATACAATTTTGCCCTACTCAAAAGAGACTTTTTGGTTGGCCGATTAATTCGGGTTTAAAAATTTGATGCTGCAATAGTATCAATAGTATCCAATAAGCAAGAACCTGATTCGCATCCGCACCTAGGCCAGGTCAGTAATGTTTTCGAGAAAAGCTTATTAAAAAAGATTTCAATTCATTTTGCGGAATTGCCGTTGGAAGAGTTTTGAGTCGATTATCTGACAACGTCAACATTGCACATTTTACGAAGGCTGTCACTCCAAATAAGAAAGTTCAGGTACACCTATGCTAAGCTGGACTCCATCTGTTATTTTATGTACCGATATTTGTACCCCTTCTTTTTCATTTTCTTTGTTTGTTTTTTTGAAGAAATGACTCATACATCATTGATTTATGGTTGTCGACTTTTATTGGTTTATTTTCTATTCCTTGCGACGATATAAGCATTCAAACTGGTGAGCCGCACTTGTCAATTTGTGAGTTCCTTTTATGCGGTAGCCTTCCCAGCCCGACCACTTATGTGCAGAGATTTAACTATGTGCCATTCTTACATATCGACTCGATCTAAATTCTGTTACAGATCTTTTCTGGGTAAAATATTCGCAAATATCTGGATGGTCACGTACCTGACATGCATCCTCCAAGATGGGGCATTTAGCTCAGCCGAATACTTCAGTGACTAGCCAGGAATGCTCTAATGCTTTTCGCGACTTCTTCCTGGTGGCTGATGAATGTAAGCATGTTCTGTGGAAAGTAAGTTATCCATGAAAAAAAATCTTAGTACTTTTTCCCTTAGGATTTATCTTCGAAATCTCTGCCCCGTTGTTCCGACTGATGCATGTGGAGTGGGCGCCTATCGCCAGCATCTCGCATACTTACGTTCAGTACAGGTTCTGAATCTAACTAGAACATCTAAACGACATCCTGCAAGACAATCACTATCGGCCACGCCTCGTAAGAAAACAACTGGTAATCATAAAAGAAGAAAACGGTCCCAACCGGAATTCCATACACATCAAGGACTTAGAAAGCTATAAGAAACGTTCTCAGGGACTTTACCGTTCGCACTTTCTTCCGGATGGATAATACGTTAAAACGCCACTTATCGAAGGCTAAACATCGAGTTGGTGTGCAAGACCAAGATAACTGCATCTACAAAATCAGGTTCAAAGAATACTCAATAGAATACATTGACCAAACCAGCAGAAAAATTATGACGGATAAAAGAACACAGAAAGAAAGAAAAGTGCAGACTCTCGGACAAGGCAGCCTTATCAAAACGTGAGCGCGATTCAGCCACTGCTGTGCATGCCATAGCAGAGGAACACAGCACAGAGTACGAAAACACTAGTATTCTAACTCGGATTCGGAACCGTCACACAGTTCGAAGTACACACAAGGACAGACAGTTTAACATCTGTTGGCGTGTGAACGTCCCTTCAGTTATTTGATTGAAAAAATCGCCTTGAGAAATGCTATCCACGGTAGCCGAAACGTGGGCGAATTACATGTACCAACAACGCTGTGTAATTAACATGACATCATTGACAACATAAATCTAATCGAAAGGTTAACCGAAGTTTAAGATCCAATGTTGCACATGAATCAATCATCACAGTGCAGCTTGGCTAAAATTCCGGAGGGCTGGAGAAACTCGATAGAGCCTTGGAGATTTTACGTTGCCTTTAAGTATTTGAATTCTACAGAATTCAATTAAAGTGAATTCCAAATGTGTTCCAACTGATTTAGCCCCTTCTTTACTATGTTCCACTTGTTAAAGTTCATAGAAATTTTTAAGCGGCCACGGGAAACACTCAGGACGTGAAATCTCCGTGCCGACTGATGAATCTTTAAAAGTAATCTATCTGTGCACGCCTAATGCGCCGCTCCACTTCAGTGAGAGAATGCATTCTCTTAAAATGTTTCCATGGCTTGTTCTCCTGGTGATTTGGTAGTTGATGTGATAATGACAAAAGAAGGAACAAGAACTTACCCAGTTAATGGACCTAATAGAGAGATTTCATACTTAAGATGAATGGTTAATAGCATTCCAGGTGGTTACATTTTTGTGTTCGCAAATCTCGGAAGATACTTTATTTTCAGAGAGAGATACAGTTCGATAGTAGCGTCCCTAATCTCGGACGTATTCTTGTCTAATCGTCCCGCAGGTCATTTCGGGAAAATGTCCCACGAAGGTATTGGGACAGTCACCGCACAGGTACAAATCTGAGGCAACAGTTAGAGTACAATATTTTGGCAGGTAAGCGGAACTCACCTCCTCTCTGACCGTTAGACTAACAAACATCGAACGAAATCGGATCATATCAGAGCTGAAAACACGAGAGCCACTTAGCCGGTCGTATGGTAAAACATGCCCTCTCAGTCCAAACGAGATGGGCAGAGATTGATCACCACATCACATTGTTTGCATAAATTCATTTCAAAAAGGTGGATGATTGAAGGTTTCGGTAGATCGAGGTAACATGCCAGTTTCGTTTAATGATCAGCAAACGGCCTGTCGCGTTCAGCTGATGAGGCACAATCAAGCGAATATTGAACACTTGAATCACTCTGCAGTTTTGTCTACTGAATTCCAGTGATTTGGCCCACGTTACGAATTGCCACGATTGACCCGGCCTTCAGTCTCGTCCACGTGTTTGCTCCTGCAAACTGCAGTGATGGGGGTATAAAATTTTAAGATGACTTAAATGTCAGGCCTTTTGATGTCTGATTCTCGGAAAATGTTCTTGTCTAATAGGGGAGCTATGGCGATGAAGACCAATAGATTTACAGTATTTCTTCGATTCTAACATTTATTCTGACAGAATTCCTGTCTCTTAAACTTAAAAAGTGGAAAAATCTCCACTTCGGAAACGGTATTTTGACCAATGGGGTTTTTCGCTTCCGTGGATTCCTTCAGAAGGGAGCTACTTGTGTAATTTATTTCAATTAATAAAGATCCAGTAGATTTATCGTAGATACTGTTTGCTTGTTTAATTGAATGAACATAAATTGTGAGAGTGTAGGTTTTGGCAAATCCAGATTGCTTTTTGGCACAGTAATCGTAATAGTGTTGCACGGGCGCATATGACGTTCCATTGTGAAATTTGGAGTGTGGATAGAGGCATTCAGCATTTTCGGATTCTTCCTCATTTGATATTGTGTTTTTAGCGTCAAAAATATCCTCTATACATCGCGCATACAACTCATGCATCATTCCAGGGGATTTCAAACGAATCAACCAAAACTCCGCTGAAAATGACCCAAGATGACTTTCTCTGGTGACACCATCCATTTGTATACAGATTTAAATAAATCTTTCAATTGTCTAGGTGACATTCAGCTTTCGTTGCTGTGGTCATATACCAGGGCTATTGTCTCTTTCAGAGGAACTTTGATCAACGGAGTTCAGTTCACAAGAAGCCATAAGCTTGTCACTGCTGTTAATTTCGGCAGACGAAGTTTGAGAATCGCTTGAATTCTGGTTTATCAGTTTGAATGATACTACTTCGAACCGTGTAGGTAATCAGGGAGCCCCTTTCTGATGAGATGATCTGGTGGAAGTTCTAGTCGATGTTTGTCATACCCTTTCTGCAAATATTTTTGTCCGCCCTTACACCCTTGATTTTCTTGGGTTCGGAGGTGTTTTATTTATATAGCAGTTTCCATGTCATCAGTTACACCCACATACATCTGTCCTTTCATTTGGACAATATTTTATCCAAAGTACCTAATGTTATTTCGTTTTGGCTCGCTACTCCTAAGCCTTTGGCTGCCTTACTGCAAGAGCATCGATTTCTGATTTAATATTCTTGGCGCTGAACTAATTTTGTGATTCAGTCAACTTGAAGATCTGATCAGAAGGTCACTCGAATAAAAGATCGAAACATGCCTCTAGGTCGATTCGGCGAATCTTTGGACAGGGCATAGAAAATAAATGAGGTCAAACAAAACGGACTCTAGATGTTTTCTAACTGAATGCGGTTACTGATAGACTTTGAACATGTATCCCCGGCGTGGATAGGATAAAATTGCACAAATCCTATTGTCTAAGATAAATGCAACGCAGTTTCGGTTCATTCACCTATTTGTGTTTGGTTATTTACCTCACGATAAAATTAATACTAGTAGGTTTCGTCAGTCTGACTAGTTTGGAGGTAGATCTAAGTTGCGACTAATCACGTGCAATGAAATTTGTGAAAAACCGCACCAGAGTTACTGACATAAATGAGCATAAACCTGATTATTCATATGTTTGGCAAAAACGTTCATTTTAATGGCTTAAGACTGATGCTTTTCGAAAGCAGGACAGCATAAAATGTTTTTATCCCATCCAGCGGGATTTACCGAACTGATGACGACAAGGCCTACATGATACCGATTTCTGTTTGCCTGTTTGTTCGAACATGTGTCGGAACTTGTGTTCATCGAACGACAAGACGTTTGATTGATATTCGGGAATGACATTCTGAATGGACTCATGATTGTAAACTTGATACCCATTGTTACGCGTCCTGTTGACCGTTGTTGCATCATAAACGTGTACTATCACCAGTGCAAAGTCAAACGGAGTGCAGTAAATTTCATTATCTACAGATAAAACTAACTGGATTTGTCTGAAACGATGATTCGGAATCCAGCAGTTGATATACTCTTCTAACACGGTTCCTAAACCAAATAGTTAAATTGCATAAATTTATGTACTGGCGTTATTCCTGTCCAGATTATTCGAACCAGTGCATTACTAACAATATTTCCGTTCTTTGTATGACATTTCATATGTTTGACTGGCTGTTGGTTCATAGAAAATGAGGTTGTTTGCAGCTTCATATTCTAATAAAAAAACTGAGGGGTTCAGTTTATTTAACTCAACTAGTTTTCCACTTCCCCACTCAGAGTTCCGATCTGAAAACTCGTGTTTTATCTTTGAAAGTTTAGATTCCGGGTGGCGAGTCCATGTAGTGGTACACTAATGTCTAAGCTCTAAACATTTCGAACAAAGGTGTGAAAATGGCCTGCATTTCTAAATTCCTGGTTGCTAATTTTGATCCATTGGTGGACTGGAATCGACGGAGTTTGCCGAAAAAATCCCTAATGTTTACTGATGTTGCAAATTCACGCTAACACGATCGGTGTTTGGCGAATGTCACGGAACGAAATCGTAGTGAATTGTTTTTATGATTTCTGAAGTTGATTGTAGGGATTCCTATGTCCTCTGTTTAAGGTACTTTTTTGGAATCCGTTCGCAACTCAGTTCAGATAGTCATACTGTGTTCCGCATACAAATAACAAGTACTCTTCTGCTGGTTTGCACAGCTTGAAATAGAGATTTACAATCTTTTACTGAATTCAATAACCTAATTTCTAGGCCATCGTTGTATTTACCAAATTTCCTAAGGCAGTAACTGGTATATACAAAATTTGTATTCTAATCTTCCACTACACTAATGCTCATTTCCCATCGCTGATCGGATTGATTTGTCAGCGGTCAAATTTCTTTTTAGAATTCCGCAGAATTATTGCACGACAGAACGTCTTGAGGTCTGTGTGAGACAGTTAGTTTATTGGAAACTGTGAATTAAGAACAACGACTGCTAAAAATATTTTGAAAATACAGTAATTTTATTTTTGGCAAACCTCATTCTTGTTATGTGCTTGTTTGTTTCTGACACCCATAACCGATTGAGAGTAAAGAGTTGCAAAATGCTCCGAGAAGCGTGTTTAAAATTTCACAAACAAAATCACCTGTAGTTTCCTAGTTTGTCCAGTTTTGTGTTTCTGCTCTAAGGCACAGTATCAATCATTTTGCCATCCCCAGCCATGTTGCAGAGCTTGCTGAATGTGAACAATTTCTCATGCATTCTTCCGGACGAGGGAATATTGGTCTAATTATGGACATAAAGGGCACGGCAAATGTTTGGCTTTCGCAATCCCCGAGCTAAATGTCACGGTCAGCTTGTAACACACCTTGTTTTACTGATAAAATTGTAATAAACATGATATTTTCTGAAACACGCCCTTGTTAAAAAGGGACCGTGAAATGCCTGTTCGCATCTCGGTGTGTTTTCTACCAAGACACAAATACATATACATGCTCGAGCACAAACTCTTACCTAATTCGCCTATGCGCGTTAGTGAACAAAGGTGGACATGCTAGATGGTTGCTTACTAACACACATTGTGATAACCAAGTTTGTCAAAGGACGTAATACACCGAACGGGACTAACTGGGTCGACCTTGTTTACCGACAGAAACAGTACAAAGACAATCCGGTATTAGAATCAGAATTTGGATTTCAGAGACTTGTACGATGTGACAACAGCACACGTGGTCACCAAAAAATTAAACATTTTAATATGTGCCTGATTTAATCCAGCCTCGGGATGCGTGGGAAACAATTTGCTAACCCATCAAAATACTAAGAGATTTTAGCCTATATCATGAGGACGCTTTTCAAATCCAATCGGTTCTTCTAAGCCTGTCTTATACACGTTACTTCCGGTCATCGTTACAGGAAAGCAATATTTTTCATCTGTCGACTGAAAACGACTACTGCCTACCTGTTTTGATGAAACTTTAAGGAACAAATTTGCGATTAGTTCGACTGAATTTTCAGTTACCAGACTGAAAAATTGCTGCCTCACTAGTTTGATTTCGAATTACAAAGGACTGAAAATATTTACGCTCCGAACTGTTGTATGCTTGATGAGACGCGCGTTTTGAGCACAGGAAAACACATGAACAGGCATTGTAAACAAAGTTGATAGTTGTACCACCTCGACACGTTATCCGTCAAAGAAAAATGAGCAGACGATACAAGGGAGCAACAAATAGAAGGTGCAAAGCAACTCGTCTTGGTGAAATTCATCTTACCTTGAGAATCGAAGAGACGTCTAAACCAGATTTCGAAAGAAGATACAAAGACTTTTCTAATTAACAGAAGCTCCGCATTTTGAATTGGATCATTTCACCAAAAACACATTCTCCGAATGACCGACTTTTCTGAGCCATCCAAAATGCAGATAAGTAGAGTTGCATTCTACTAAAACCGGACGCTTAGTTATATCTTGCTCTTTACAGACAAAGTCCTGTACAAGCTCAGTTGGCGCGAAGTCTATAGGATGAAATTTGCATTTTTTGTAAATTACTTAGTGGTAGTCCATCTGTAAAAATAGTAAAAACTTACCCAAGCCTCAAAATATCGGTTGCTGTGACCACTGATGTGATTGGCAGTCTTATCCACTATCCCTTACTGAAAACTGTCTGTGTTGTTAACGCATTCCTAAAAGTGGCTGCCGGGTTAAAATTACAGTCAGAATCACTGGGACACTTCGACGATACGGGATTCGAAATTGCCCGGAAAACCGTTTTAGGACGTAGTAAGGAGAGGCAACAGTTTTCGTTAAGGGATTACCAAAGAGGCTGTTGATCACATCGAACGCCACAGAGATCAAAATTTCGAGGGCTGGATCATGCGACCAGAGAAATATGATCCAACGGTTGGAGTTACCGCACCCATAAAAAAATAATATTTCGCTCCTGCCTTCAGTCTTATGTCCAATCCTACTGGCACGACTCTACACCTCTTGTTTTCGGGCCCTTTGTTTAATCTGCCATATCCACGATTTCCTGTTGAATTGCGGTCCGCTTTTGACTAATCTGCATTCACGCCAACTTATGTGGGATTGCGTGATAAACACCTTCAGTGCTAAGCAGCACACTTAACTTTAGAATAAATGACCTACTTATGCAAGTGTCGGAAATGAGATGTGAAAAGAGGTATTTCTTCCTGTTATCAGCCTTCTCTTGTGCCCATGAGGATATTCTACGATCTAAAAACTTCGTTTAATCCCGTTTTCTTCAAAAGCTTCTAAAAGATGCAATTGCTTTTTTTCTTTTTTCCGTCGAGGTTCAATTCTCTGCCATGTTTCTCATTGCAGAAAGTTTGCGTAACATTTGGACTGATTAAAGACATGTTTCATTCACGGATGCCAAAGTGGCCCTTCTGTTTTCAATGTGGGTGCTCTCTGAACGTTTCCAGCAAATTGCATACAGATCGGCACAGGCTCGGCTATTTCGTCCACAGCACCACTGATTAGGCAGACAGACTGATTGCGAATGACTAGATATTTCATCTCCAAGACTTTTCACTGTACGACTTGCAGTGAAGGGTTGGCGAGAGAATAAATAATTTCATTTCCTATTTCAAAGCAAGCCGGAATAAAGATGGTCATAGGTTCGCAAAAAATAAACAAACTATGAAGTGTATTTTTTGCACAATACTGCGCAACAAATCGTGCCAACGCAGAGGTGAACGGATAACTTGCATTTCGCAACAAACGTCGCCGATATCAGAATACGGGGTTCTTGGAGAATCAAAACAACCGGGAGCATTATTTGAAACCAACTTGTTTCCATAATCAAACAAAAATTTTTTGCATAGCCAAATCGCGGAAACGCACACAGATGCAACATCGGGACGATCGTTAGAGCGAAGAATTCTTCCCGCTGCATATTCTTACGGCTAGACGCAGTCTTGAACAAAAAGGTCTTCAAACTGCCCGAATTCTTAAACGTCGATAAAAGAAAAAAACCAGCAGTCTGACTGTCAGAGAAACTGGAACGTTTCCAATGAGGATATTGTCACTTAGCAGGAGTTACTAAATGGTCAGCATGTGTCCACGGAGTATTTATCCTATGAGAGGGCGGGGATGTGTTTTATCTTATAAAAATCTAGCTGATTGATTCCAATGTCCATTGCTTCAGTTGCAAACACAATGAGTGGATCGACATTACCAACCGATTTTCGATGCCCATGAACTGAATTCCGTTACCAAGCTAATCACTGAAATTCGCTCGCTAAAGGTGATAATTTCTCTTGGGCGTTACACGCTTCAAGATTTGATAGTTTTCTCTTGAGTTTGCTTCTTTAATTGAACCATTCATATCGTTTTAGTTCAGATTATCAAGCTTTTTTAAACAAACAAGAAAATCAATTCTTTGAGAATCGAAAGCAATAAATATGGAACTTCATTAACCAAAGCTTTGCATAAAAGGAAGACCATTCAAAAAAACGCACGTTATTACCTCACATTACAACATTTGGCAGCGCCTGCTATAAGTTGTAACATGATAATTTTATCGACAGTCAAATGGCGGTTATTTCATAGTGATAAACATTCCGGTATTTTCCAACTACCTCTGTTGGTTAACTGACTCACTTTTTCCTATTCTTCTACACAACTGATAGGCTTTTCTCACAAATTAAGACTTGAGCTTACCGTAAAAGGTTCCGGTCGGATACGGAAATCAGGGGACAAGCAGCCATCCCATATTGGTAACTGTGAATTCCAGATCATGACGTTCCTTTTAGTGATGCTCCATGCGTAAATTCATTAGTTTACCTATTTACCCATAACGTAGGCAAAAATAAGACGAATTCACAGCGCTTGTGCGACGACCACATTCTTTTCAGTATTTGTTCTAATACGATGTCGCAAATGTACCGTAAACTAAAAATGAACCCTCGGAATGCGGGACAAAAATCAACGTCAGGCTTAAATCATGAATTTCTGATCACGATATAGGAGCAAGCAAGGTAAATCCAATGAGATTTCAAACGGTAGTCTGAATAGTCATACACTGTTGGAATCATGGCAGCTCTGCTGTACATATAGGATGCCACAGAAAATAAACAGCAAATCATATTCATTTCATTGCTTTCCTTTATCCCTTAACCACTTGTTTGGCTGTGACCGCACAATTTAAACAGACAAAGCTTCGCAGCATTTAGTCTAGGTATGCGGTTCGATTTGCTTTTTGACTACTTATTACAATTCTAAGAGTTGTCGAAATTTGTGATTTAGAACGCAAATCACCCCAGTACCCTAAGGTCACCAACATCAGGAGTAGTAGCATGCTAACTGACTACCGTTTTCATCTAACAAAACGAGCACCCGACTGTGACGGGACCCAGGCATCTTGCAGTTTCTGCTTGTTGCACTAATGGGAAAAGTTGAGAATATTCGTGCTCGGTTGCTTGGTTTAAGGCAGATACTTGTTCGACAGCGAACCGAATGGAACTCATTACTTCCGTGTTAAAACACCGGGATGTTAACCACTAAACGATGGCCGGAAATATACCCACGTTATACTTGATTGATAGCCCCAGCAATAATTCTACTTTTTCAGACTAAGTGGTCTGTAATTTTTCATAAATATTGGTACGCGAATGCATTGGTATGCTCTCTTTGTCTACAAATGCAAATTCATATTGGTTTATTCAATTGTAAATGAACAAGATTTCCACTGATTTCACCCAGAAATGAATAACAAACCGAAATCCACTAGTCTCGTTCGTGTGATCAAAGTGGGCTGTTTTACTTTGAAAACAAACGGACATTCAATTTCCCTATGATCGTCAACAGTGAAAGTGCGATTCTATCTACTCCAATTGCTATAGCAAAATCAAGCTCCGGACAGAAGGTTTCTCTCTCTTGTGAGTATATGAAGACCAGAACAATAAAGCGCACATAAAACATCGTAACTTCAGCCTGACATATTAGTCCTCATGCTCATGTATCCTGCGCCAGTTGCGAAAACCGTAACACTTGGACTCTACTTAAAACACTAAAAATCTGAAGGCAGATTTCGATTTTTCAGTTGGCAAAGTTAAGTTGATAAAACCATAAGATAAACTAATTTTCTTTTGATGGTAGACGGGAGTTTGCCGTCTCCCTGTTCGTTACCGTGACTGGTTTGCTAAAATCGTTTAGCGTTTTGTTGTTCTAGTTTTCTAGGTCATGAGTGCGCGAAAACTACGGATCATTCCCCGTCCAAAGCACTTCTGCTTAAATAGTATAACAAAAAGTGCAGCTGAATTTAAAATTTGGGACAAGTTAATGCGCATATACTACCATGATTTATGTTCAATGGAAAATGAATAACGATGTGGATCAGAGTCGTTTATGGTATTTGTTCTTCATCGTATTGTCGCCTTACACCGGTTTTGTTCTCGCCCTGAGATTGTGGTTTTGTTGAGTGAAACCTTCCTCAAACACACATGAATGCGTCCACGTGGATTGTAGTCCAAGACAACCGTCCACCATATTCAGATCTCAAAAAGGTCGTCTGCGTTTCCGGTCACCACGACGAGGACAACGTCGCATACGAAGCAGTTTTCGTATTTCTCTCCGGAATCGTGTTCCTGCAACCAGATAAAGATAGAAGTTTGCCGCATGATTTGTGTACATCAGCATTTCAGCAACACAGTCTAACAGTTCCAGCTGAATTAATCGATAACTGCTCTGCGAGGTATTCCACCCAATGACTAGCTTAACTATCACCACTGGTGCTGTAGTGATGAGGAATGTGCCAGATAGCAGAAGCAATAGAACCGTCAATTGACGTACTTCACTGGTGATAGTTGGCCGAGCTCGTCTTTCAACATTCATTGTTTTTATTTCATAGCCGTTCATTCGGCATGCGCCAAATCTGATATTCACAGTTGGTCCATAGGCGCGAGCTGGCCAAATGTGCCTTGACGTGGGTTGCGATAGAGTGTGAAGAAGTACGTGAGAATTGGTGAAGGTTGCAGATACACCGGCCCGGTTTGTATTTGCCAGCAGACCTGGCGGTCCATGAAATCGGTCAATGGGAAACGATTGCGCACAAAACTGGCAAACTCTGGTTCTTGTGCATTCATTCACACGTTGAGGACAACGACAAAATGTACTTAGCGAACGCCACAATCGATTGAAAACCGGATGCGTTCTTTGCGATTCATCAGCATTTTCTGCCCAATTTGACACCAAGGTGAAGCGACGGCGACTGGCCTCGTGTAAATTGATTAGTATAATCATGTTGAACACGGTAATCAAGAAGAAGGGAAGGTAGCTGTAGAGTGTCGCGTCAATCCAAATCCACACGCGTCGAAATCCGTTCTCCTTAAACGGACTCCGAAATTCACAGACCTGAATGGATTCGGAAGAGTCGATAAACGAATCGTAGTCCACGTTAAGCCGCAGGTCAAAGAGATTATCATCCGTTATGTTTGTTGTTGATAAGTTGGTGGGCGTTGAGTGGAAGGTAAACATTTCCGTGACAATGTCAACCGTGACGAAAAAATGGCATGTGATACATATCATTGTTATGAATAAACATAAAATGATAATCTTTGATCTCTTCATGCGTTCGGCTTGGGTGGAGTGGAGTGGCAAAATGATCACCAATGCGCGTTCTACAGTGACGGCCACAATGATCCATACGGAAAAACAGCTGGCAGTAACTCCTGTGAAATTCAGAACCTTGCACAATACCCAGTGTTGATCTTCCAAACGACGACCAGCTAGACGATCGATCCACTGACGCAGAAGACCGACTAACAGGACGCATTCATCCGCCAGAGCAAGTACAGCCAGGTAGACGTAGGATGATGGATAGAGGACCGAGCGACGAGATAACACTGAAAATGACAATATGTTCCCGAAACTGCCTATTAGAAACAAAATAGGCGGCACATAGTAGATAATTATTCGGATGAATTGACACAGCTGCGGACTACCGTTTTCATGAGTTTCGAGCTGGGAACTAATTGCCTCGATATCAAGCAGTGAAGCGGAATTCGTGTATTTTGACGAAAAATGTATTTCGGAACTGTTGAAATTAGTCAGCCAGTTATTGATCTGATCTGAGCTAACCAGTGCACAAATGGAACGAGGCGACTGCATATTCACAGACATCAATCGTTTACCTGGCCTGCCATTTTGGATCACTAAGTTTATTCAGATTTAGCACAATAGTGTTCATTTTGTCAAACTGAGAGAGTAAATGTCATCTGCCACTTGTATTGTTCGAAGGCTTTTGATTGGCAAGATTTTCGACCAATGAGCTTAGTGGAAACAAGTACAACCTAGTTGGAGGAAAACGCTGGAAACCAAACTACTCACTGTAGTGCCAAGAATCCCAGTGAAATTTATCTTATTTTTGGAACAAAAGATTAAATTCTTGCAAGTGTTTTTGCGAGTGACAATAAAAACCCAGGACATTCGGAACTTGTTCCACCTCACTAAAAGTTGATTTTGCCCGAGAGACAAAAAATTTCGGGAAGCCACCGCATAACTCTTAAATGTACTTGTGGATCATTCACGCTCCCAGTGATTCGAGCGAGACCCTAGTGAGAACACTGATTGAATTATGTTTCCTTTACTTCAAACCGTAGGCAGATGTTATTCACGGTTTTTGTGTCACCAGTTCTAAGGAACAGTGGGGAAACTTAGACGCACATCACGGGAAATTTCGCTGTCTTTTCAGTTAGGTGGGCATATCACCGGCCGATTTACTTTCCTTTTTATTGCAGAAATCTCATTTACCACGGTAGGTTTTCCAAGAAAATGTAAAGAAGTGTATCACTGACTTCCTTTCCCTGATTCCGCTTGAATACGGAGGGTATGGCTCAGAAGGGTTGCTTTTTTTTACTATATTTTTGAATTGCAATATATATTGCAGGCAGGTATATATCTCCAGCGAGACCATTCTCAAATCCATGAGCTTGCATTTACTAAGGAAGTTAATAAGTAAAATATGGAAGAATGTGAGTGGCCAAGCGATTACAAGATAGACGATGGAAAGATATAATAATAACGTGAAAATTTGTTTGAATCATTCCAGTTCTCACAATGACTAAGCCACTTACCGACCGGCACAGTCGTCATGCTTGGACTGACTTTCATTAAAGTATTTTTCTGGGAAATGAAAATCTCCTTCACAAATTGCATCATAAAAAGCCTAATCGCCCTTGAAATATGTCGTTGGATCCGGAAAAGCGGCTGATATATATATATATATATATACCAACTCGGAGTGCACAAGTAGAAGAATGCTTAGACAAGAGAGTACCGGGTACGCATACCTGACGAGCGACAATAACCGCGAAACCGGTCGTGTGCTCCCGGGCAAGTTTTGTTCACTCATCCAGATACTACTTCCTGCTTCTATATATATATACGTATATTCTGGGGCATTCTGCCTTCGTTCCTAAGGTTCGCTCAGCCCAACTGACAAACAATTATCAACCAATCACATTTGTGATTCTTCTGTGGACTCTTCGACCAACAGCTTCCATGCACACAAGCCTAATGCTACAGATCCAATTCTGGCGAGATATGTATATTTATATATATCACAACGGCTGGAAACCAAGGATGAGGCCATCGCAACATGAAAATAGAATTTTACAGAAAATGAACAAAAGAAAAATGCAAAGCGTTTGTACGAAGATCAGACATTCATGTTTGTGTGCTTTGTGGGCTATTGTATCACTCGGTCAAACAGATCATCTTAGGCTTTTAATCTGAGTGTGTTTCTCAAGCATTTACACAGCCAAGTGTTTTCTGTAAGGCAGCAGAATCATTCCAAAAGAGTTGGTGGTCAGCTTATTGGTTCATGAGCCTCTTTTAGTAGATCTGAATGTGTCAGTAAAACACGAAAAGGGCCAACTGCCTTCTTTATTTAGCTGGCCATATTGGCCTTGTCGCAGTATTACCAGCGTACTTTTATGCTATTCTTTGGGCAAATCTCCTGCACGTTCTAGTGCGCGATAGCTGAGCATGTGGCAATTCTTGCCCCCTATGATATAGCTAGTGTGGCTCATGTTCTTTGATGTGTTTCAGTAAATGGATTGTTGTTCCACTTAATTTAACGACACCGCAAATGTACTTGAACAGGCAAAGGATCAAAGATGTGAAACTAATAAGCAATGAAATGTAGAGACGCAGAAAGTGCACATCTGAAATACCCTGCCACGAAGATTGCTTTTAACTCGGCACTCGGATCTCTATCAATCCGATCGCGATTTTCCTTTTGCATTGTTTTCTCTGGTTGAATCACTTCACCTCATTTTTTCCGGTTAACTCATTGAGATATTCATGCATTAGTTGGATTTGGGACAAACCTTTTTGAAAATGTAATCTTGTTGAATTAGTTCGACCTCGTCCACCCGAATGTGAAACGCAGTCTGTAGTCCGTGACTATGATGATGCTTACCCGTGGTGAAATGCGCTGATTCTCCGTGTGTTTGTCCGCAATTTGCGCGCAGACATGAACTTCCTAGGTCTCGCCAGGCAAAAGCTTGTTCTTATCAACTTCTCAATAGTCTTATCATAGTTCATAAATAACTCAGGAAAAGGTAAATAGTGGTTCTTGTTATCGTATGCGTCGTTCCGTGCAGTCGGCAGTGTACCAGATTGCGTTCATGGTGTGGCATAGCGGAAGCATGAACGTTAATGTATTGATGACGCCATGATGAACTGCGGTGAAGCTTTACTTAAACCTAACAACCTAAAAGTTCGTCTAGACAAATGCCAGGGTACGACCAAGTTTTCCCTCTTCCATTTTCGATATGAATTTAACTGCTTCATGTTTTACTGCTGTTTACGGTGATTTGTTTACTAGTTATACTAAAGCTGCAATTCATGCGACGAGAATACCTGTCTGATAGACTGGCCATTTGACGCACTGCTTGTGTTTCTCAGTTCTACATTCAGATGTCGAAAAGATGTAAACATTTAGCTGGTTTTTCCGGTAGGTTGAGAAATGCTCACCAACATTCTCAGGTCCAAGCGCTTTGAAATCCCCCAAAACAGCTCAAAAGTAGTCAAAGCGTGAAATTTGAAAACCAACTATTCTGTTGGAGTTTATAAAACATCCCAGATGGATCAGTTTACAGGAATCGCAGCACTGCAAAACTAGGACTACCGAATGGAAAAGTTTCGCTGTTCCTTTGTAAATAACATGCAGGAAACGTAACCCGATTTTTCACATCGCGATGTTTGGTCCTGGTTCCGAAACAGAATTTCGGTTTTACTACCTAATCTCTTAAAGTATTTGCTGTTTTTTGACAGTTTTATCGGTGTTGCATTACATATATCATTGTATAGCAGTTCCGTAGTTTGTGCAATATCTTTCCAAACAGTTGGCTAAATCGCACTGATATTCGCCTCCAGAAAGAGACTCTTCGAGTTTTTCTTTCACATTCATTAACTGGTCTCCCCGACAGTATCTCTGTATTCGTCGTGGCACTGCGTTCTTTCGCGTGCCTTTACCTAATAGGCGCGTTTGCAAAGCAGTTCAATTGATAGCTCAAAGGGTGGCAATTTCTGCTTATTTTTCAAGCGGTTCTACGGTAATTGCACCATCCATTTCATCCCACCTGCAATTTCTAACTAAGAAGCTTTGTGATTCGAACAGATAAAAGAGTTGCTCGACTTGGACTGACCTGGAAGGGGAATGATTTAGTGGTACGTAATTCCCGGACAAAAACGTCACATTGAAAATTGCTGTTTCTGATCAGAAAATCTATGAAAGAGGTTAAATTGGATTTCCCAATTTCTATTAATATAAGCAAACGGTATTCATGACAGCTACTTGTCACAACAGCGCAAAGTCTGCATTAGTTTGTTTCAGCAACCAAAATTGTCTAAACTTGCGGTAAAATTTATTTTCACACGAATGATTCGGCTGCACCTTAGTTGCGGTTAACAACAATCGTTCCATTTAATAAAAGCTATGAAGGCGGACAACGAAATCAAAATGATACCACAAAAGCAATCCTGACATTTTCGTTTCGAGGTGGCAACCTCGCACACTTGACGTAACCGCTAGTGTCCCACTTACCGATCAGATATGCTGGAACTATCAAATTCAGCACAAATTTGGTCAAAGTTAGACAATCGGGTTATGAGTATCAGTTTCCATTCAGCATGACGGACATATCAAATGGAAGAACATTAGGCGATTTTGATCTGAAGACTGACAGATTTTTGAAAATTGCACTAAATAGTGATGAATAAACAAAGCCGGCACAGGAATCTGTGTAGCGGAACGGATGTGACCATTTTTGCCGGCCTAACGGACAAATTGCCACAGACGTCTTTAGTTAGAGAACTGTTGCGAGGTTCTTCAAAATCCAAACAACCGGTCCATTTTACTCGAAGGAGTGACTGTGTTCGCCTAGGGAAACTGAAAAAAAACCATACTGCAAATAGCCTAACAAACCGGTGTGGGTCAAACTATTTTTAAAATAAATTTGATTTGAAACGTCAAAGGCGGTTAACATCCCTGATGCAGCCTGTTAGCGTCATCAGTCCTGATCACTCACAGATACGCGGTTTACTGTCAAACGTTTCACAAATATGCTCAGAAGTATCAATTGGCAGAGGTAGGAGCCACCAAAATCCAAAGATGTGAGGTGCAGAAGGATAATACGTTAGTCGGAACGATCGACTTTTCGTTGCGCAATTGCGGAGAAATTTAGCGTTAGCATCCACGAAACGGCGGTGGTCACGCATTTTTCATGGATATTCGTAGAAAAAATTACATTCTCCTGTGGCTCGAACCACCAGTTCAGCCTCGGACTTATTTGGCCGTGAAAACAGCGATCACCGATAATCATTATAAGTTTCTTGTTTCCGGGGAGTCTGTGACATTGATTTTCGCCATTAAGTGTACAACGATTTGGCATCAATTGAAGTGACCTATTCTGTAGAAATGAAAGTACAGATCCTTTATTCAAAACTTAGAGCCGGACAGATGCTGAAGAATAGACAGAACTGAGGTCCGTCCATTCCGGTACTCGTCATAATAACTCCGACTAACCACAGTGATCGTGTTGACAGCGATTACGCCTACGTAAAAACAGGTCAGAGATTCAGCGCTATTTCACGCATTCGGTCATTTTGGTGCGCCTTTAATGGTGAATTCTATTCTTTGCACACAAAGGTAATGATATGAAATGGATGAGGAACACGCAGATTTATTCGACCAACACTGAAAGAATCATATGCAGGCTGGAAAACTGTTCTTTTACGAATAAAGAAGCTTTCATCGACTCACCTTGCATAGGGGTACGTTATGGGTATGCCAAATTGCGGGGATCAGAGGCCCAGACATATAGGATTTCTTGATGGATGCTGATCCACATATTTCTGCTCTATTGTTGTACTGATTGCAAAATTCTTAGGAAATCCCCGAAGTGAAATTTTCATATATGATGTTTTTATTCGAGGTAGTATCCATGCGTAACTATGTATAACTCACTACAAGAGGTTCTGTGCACTACGGGTCACATAAAGAAGTGAAAAATTTCCTAGAGCCGGCAGAATTAGTAAACGGGTGTGGCAAAATCAATAGGGAAGACCACGTTTTTTCACGTGCTTAAAACTCACCCGCGTAGCCTGCTGAAAGCAATCATAATTAACCATGGACAGCAGTCGGTTACTTTGCAGGGTTCCC
>LUCM01005244.1:0-35872 GCA_008360955.1 Fasciolopsis buskii | reverse complement strand
AATGAACATTGGCTCAAGCCAAGGAATGCGAACGTACTGTATACATGTCCCAGTTCATTTTCAGGTGGCCATACTTCCGCGTGGTCTTTAAATGTAGAGAGGGCCAGAGGTCTGCGTGTGCGGAAATCCTGTTGGTCACCAGCAGATGTAGAAAATAGACATACTGGCATAAAACTAATTTAAAATAAGCACCCCTAAACTGCAATCACAATCCAGGCCTTCCCGCGGGGTGTCTACACGTAAAGGGCTTGACATAACTCACATATACATGATGTGAGTTTCAAAATCCAAGTAACATGTACACAATCGCGTGCTTTTCCGGTTCCAAAATAATGCACTGTGATCCGTCAAATACTTTCTTCAGCAGATTTATTCTACAACACTTTGTTTACCATTGGTAAGTGAAATTAATTTGCTAAAGAACTTGGGAAATAACTACGCAGGATACTGTGGCAATGGGAGTTGTGAATGCAGCGTGCTTAGCGTTTTCAAGATGCTTTTGCTAAAACGTTGAAATTTCCGTTCAAAATACCTTGAAAAGACGTCTTATTTTCACGTCCAGAGAGCCTAAGGGCACAGAATGGCAAACAAATAAAAACACTGGCCAAACGACCAAGTGTTATTAGAAATAACTAAATTCAGTCACAGAGAAGGAGTATTCCATGACGCAAATGAACAGTTGATCTCATTGGCCACTGGGATGCTCGTCACCGAGATGGATTGCAAATCCTTTCCAACTTATTCTCTTTAATGCAGTTGTTGTGTACATCATGTTCAGAAAGGGTGCTGGAATCAGCAGTGATTGACAGGTGGGGGAAATGACAGGCGCTGGGATGATTCGAACCAGCAAAATTGCATGTCCAAATTTCACGACCATAAGCACTTGACCACCGCTGGCCTAAATTCTCACGCCATGGAAAAACAAGAAATTCACGATGAAATCGACTTGGAAGTCTAATGTCCTACGGGAAATTCAAGTGATTACAAAATGAACCAGTGTAAGCGATATATTTTTTGGGTCCGAACAAAGCGTTGTTTGTGGAAAATTGGAAACCTCCAGTGAGTAATTTGCCTTCCAAGGACTAAAATGTTGTCTCCGCCAGTGCGTTTCAAATAATTGCAAGTGTATTTCGCACCAGATGAAATCGGGTTTTCCTGAGGAGTTGCTTTCCAGTAAAAATTTACCTAAACGATTCCGTGGGTGATCTTCCTTCAGGATATCAGGCAACATGCATCCAACAACAAATTTGACCAGTCCAGAGACTAAGGTGATCTAAATTTTCTAACAGTCCACGTGATAATTATAGTCCTTGCGTTGCTACGTTATTAATTTGTGCAACGTATCTCATGAAACTTGGACCGTTCAACTACTACTCAAGTTTATCTGAACAATGCTGAGTAGGAACATTGGAAATAATCTGCGTCAGCATTGGTGGAAGGATTATTCGTCGTGAAATGTTAATAAGAATATAATTAACTTTGTGGTCATTTCTGAGTGTGGTCGATTTCTTCCATGAAACTCATGCTCTTGGCATAATCTATATGTTTGATATGATGCACACGGTGGACTTGTTCAGTTTTAAATGCTAGAAGAGCTTGAATGCAAAATCTTTAAATCGATCGATGGTTTGAAATCAGTTCGTTATCCGCTACATTGCATCACCAAATCATTTTGCTGTTTTCCCATAATGCGTCACGGTCACGGTAACAATTCAAGCAATTAACGCAGTGCGTCTAAATGACCTTAACACAAGGTCAACTTTGATGTGAATCAAGATCCTCTCCAAAACGAGAACTTTCCAAATCGTAATCAGCCATGATTATTAGACCCTGGTTAACCCAAAATACCCCAGTTAGTCCAGTTACATTCAGCCTATAAATGCTTGCGTGGTCGTGAGTGGATTACTTGATAAACTATGCACTTTTGTTGGACAAGCGTGTTCGTTGCAATTCATGACTTTCAACTAGGATAAATCTGAAGACCGTTCCATAGACAACTAAGGAAGTTTCATTCTCCAAAAGGATTTCCTTTCTCATGCTAATGCGCGTTTGCCTAGATATCCAAGGTCACCTTTGTTTGACTGACCTAATTACAGAATACAGGCATATCTAATAAAGGCAACTTGCAAATAAATCATTCGTATTTACCAACGCTGCTTTATACCTAGAAAATACTACAGCCTTAAATCTGTTTTCACTAGAAATGTTCCAATGCATCATACTGGGCGGCACTTGTACTTCCGTAAGCAGGTTTATCAATAACCTCCTCCTCTTGATTCTTCATTTCATGTAGAACGCAAGACAGAAGTTAATATTTGGGAACCAGGCATCTCCCGCAGCACTAATCTTACTAATTTACGCTTGTATTTTTATCAGATTTTATTCAGAATTTAGTGCGATAACTCAGATACTTTTAGAGAGTATTTTAGGACTGTCGATGTATTACAACCTCGAGGGATATCACGCACAGCCACCTTCGGGAAAATGAACTGATCCAATCTGCTAATCATCCAATTAGTTTCATATTTTTATCGTCACTGTTTATTTTCTACATGCATCATTCTTCCATATTTGGCAATTATTTCGCTTCTGGCGCCATGCCACTTGTATTTCTTTTGCACTTTTTGCTAAGGAAGGACAGTGTTACTGCTAAATCAGTGCATTACTATTTGAGATGTCCTATTTCCTCTTGTTTTCTCAGTACCACACCAAAAACATTTTTCAGCATGTTCCAATAGAGGAAATACCCAAGATAATTTATAAGAAAGTGAAGAAGAAGCGCATTTGTATGAAAGAATCGATCTCGCATACATCAAAAACTAATTTGAAATATCTGTAGGGTTGCTCCAAAACCAAGAAATCGCGGTGGATCGTAAGCTCTCCGGAACTATGAGAAGACTCGTATCATAATCAAACGACAAAATCAAAAATGGGATGTAAGCACGTTGGACGTCAAGTCAAGTGCTGGAACTGGGATAGATGAGGCAGTCAACTAACCGGTGTACAGGTATCCACTTGGATTCACGAATATAAACCAGATAGATTAGGGCATGGCCTACTCCTTACATCCGTCCTCGGATGACAAAGGGATCACAAATCCACCCTAGGTGACTTTAAAATGCCTGTTTGCACAAACACTGGGCATGCAACGGAGTTTTGGGAGCGCAGTATTCTTCAAATAATTCAACTGACAGACGTATCGAATTTGTTTACCTGCGCACTGACGTGAAGAGCAAATCATTAGTTAAGAAATCTGGAAGTCGAATCACACAAACCCTTAGTCATAAATGAGAATTTCGCAACTGATGAGTAGAATTTCATTTTCTCTAAGTAGAAAGTCTACTGAACCTAAAGGCCATCTACTATCTAAAATGAATTAATTGGAACAGGTAATTGAACAGACAGCACGCCGCTGTGTTCTTATTTTCAATTCGCAAGCCAGCATGGTATCCGTTACTACGATGTTCATCAAGAAAGTATGCGCAACTGAGGACAGTCGACTGACAGTATCAGAGAGCGCGGTTGTATTGTCACATTACACGAAATTCATGTAGGATTTTCCGATCACCGGTCAGCTTGACCAATTTATGCCAAAAGTATTCCAAAAGCTCCTGATCACCTATTTATAAGTTACATCAATCACCCGATCCGAGGTGCAAAGGACGTGAACAGCCGACTTGTAACCTCTTGTACGAAAAGGTTGAAACTAGGAAACAGGGTTACGAGTGCACAGACCTCAGTCATCTTGGGGAGCAGGAAAATGGTATTTTTGTTCAAAACCGTTCTTGTTGTCGATCCAATTTCTGTGTGTCTTATCACAACAGACAGAAACCATTAAGTAGTGTTTCTGTTTACAGTCCGGTGGTACAAACACTATCCCAGTGCTAGAGAGGAACTAATGGAGTGCACGGTAATGATAAGATGAATTACTAAAGTGAGGCAGGGTACTTTTCCATTTACAGTATTGCATTTTCTGCCGATCCGTCGATCGGATGGCTTGTCAAGCCATTAATTATTTTTATCACTGTGATAATGCTGAATGATGAAACACTGGTTCTCTGTAAATTTTCCTATTCGCTTCAGTTTCAAGGTGGTAAGGGAGCACTTGAATTCATGCTTTTTCCCGACATAATGCGAATCATGCTTATAGTTATAAATAATAGGGGCACGGTTTTAGTTAAATTGCATCAAAATGTAAGCTTGAGCAACTCGATAAAGAACTGTGTGGCCGAAAAACCGTTTTACTGTTGTGAAAAGCAATGCCGGAGGAAAAACACATAAACTACGTTGTTCCGATAGTGCACACTCCAACGAACCGTAATAAGACTCCAGATTATTGACAGTCCGAATCAGAAACTCTGAGCGTTAAATCGAACATCGGAAACGAAGCAATATTCGAAGAACTTGTTTTAGTAAAATTTACAATTTGTGCTACAAGAAAATGAAAATTGGTTCTGAAATGGTTTCTTACGCAATATGAAAGCCCAGGTCATTAGTAGGACCGTGTTTGCCTTTACCTAATTCTTGTTAGGTATTATCAGTGGAACATAATCATCTCTGAATTTTGGGATACGACGGACTTGCACTAGGGACAGATAACTTACATGCCCCAGTCAGTCGTGCCTGTTTCGATGAGCAAAACTGGAATATTTGGGATTGTTAACAAGCAACGTTTCGATCACTGTGTGTTTGCACTTGGCAATAATCAGGTGGTTAGTTTCACTTCAAATGGAGCTGCAAAAAGGGGCCAGCCTCATTTTTCTAATCTTTTTCAAGTATGTACGCATACAGTTGCGCATAGAAAGCCCTGGTCAATTTAGTAGATTGAGAGTTACTTAGAAATAAATTATTCCAGCAAATGTAATTAGGCTACTTTGCTGGCTTGCACGTCTATTCTCCATGTGCCCATTTTTGCCACATTGTCGTGAATAGATAAGTGATGAATGCGATTACGCGAGAGTATAGAATGTGGATCAGAGAACGGGATGCCAAGCTCGTGGAAGGGTAACTACCCACGCATTTAGGGAATGTGTAGAAAAAAACCAAGCTGTTCGACAACCCAAGACTTTTAGATGCACATGTGCGGACTGGTATTCCAGCCAGTAAGGTACTGCATAAGATTACCCCTGGGTAGCAAGTTTAAATGTGAGAATTTCTGCAATCAGTAGATTTTCGATTATAAAAACACCTGAGCTACATAGCAAATTTCCAGCCTTTCGTGCAGATACGCTTCACATAATAAGGATATGAAGTGAAGTTGGCTTTTGTTTACTGGAATTTCATTGAAATAATTCAATCCGATAAGTCCCACGCAGTGAAACTCATATTCTTCCTGCCAATGAACGAAAAGCGAATGGCTGTTCATCCAGAAATCTGCGACAAGTAGTACGTAGTATGCAATTAGCAAAAGGGAACCGACACATCTCAGATCGTTTACCGTCTCCTCTTGAGTTTACCCACTCGCTTTCGAATGTGACACCCAGGAGAGTTAGCAGAACAGCGTCGCAGAAAACATTCTTCTTGTAGCATTGTCAATTTGAGCTGAGAAATGGCTCTCAGTAGTCAAAAATATCCGAGGGTAAAATGCCGTCGCTATTTTGCAGCCTGCTTTGCGTTTATTTTAAAGTTTATGGTTTTTATAGCATTAAAATGAAAGATTTCGAAACAAATCGAGCTATCATTTCCAAAGTGGAATAATTCAGCTGTTCGAATCAGCGCATACATATTGGCCTCACTAAAAGGAAATGCAAAACCAGACGGCAGCTTGCGAACCAAATTCACGTTAACAAAATGGTCAATCAGAAAGGTATTGGTCGAGAGTACATATGAAAATAATATAAGATTTGCCGAATAGACAGCCAATGCAGGAGTGAATGTAGCTCAGAGGTTTGCCTGATCTACATCGACTGTACCAAAACGAATTTACATTTTTTTTATTTATGCAAATGTGTGTGTCTTGAAGCAGGTTAATTCGGAATGAAAATGAACGAAAGTGGGTTTGGTTCCAACTTTGAGGCCGGAACTTCGTGTTTCTGTAATTGCGAGAATAATTCTGACCCAGTGGGCCGCCGGCGAGTTCACCATTTGCTTGATTTTATTTGTTAGAGATGAATTATTCGCCATAATTGCAAATATATTTGGGCACGTGACTGAAGAATTTGCAATTCACAACGGGCCAAATTATGTCTACCCGAGGCCTGTTTCGTTACCGCTATGCAACAGAAAAACGCACGTAGCCTAGCACTGGAAGTTTTGATATGTAGAAATAGGTTATATCTGCCCAAACCACAACTGCATCCGTGCAGGAGGGGACTGGCAAACGCTGAAGAAACATTATGGCAAATTTGAAATTAACCATTTTGCATAAATGCAGTGCTTACCGCTAACCCATCGGCTGACGACAGAAAATTAGTCCTCACTCACGGACTCATTTTGTGCTCCTTTCCCCATGGAGTGTACTTTCATTTGCGCCTCAATAACTGTCATCCGCGTCGGTGGTGCACATTTTCAGACGCGATCAATATACCCTCGACCCGCCCAAATAAATTTGTGAGCCAAGTAAAACAAAAGGCCGTCTGTGTTTGTGAAAATAAACGGTAGACGTCGAAAACCATCTTTAAAATTACGAAAACCAATCAAAACTTGATCATTATTCATCATTGTGAGCAAGTAGTGAATTTTTTATCATTATGGGTTTTCGATCTGGGCTGATCAGATTTCAGTCCATTTTTGCATATCCCCTGCATATTTCACACAGTGGTTTACATTTGCACCGAAAGCAATCATTTCCACACTTTCGTCCAAAAGGGATATATGTAAAAGGAGGTAGAAATAACAACGTCTTATTTTGCAAACAGATGGTCAAAAACCATTGTGATACGTGAACTCTGCAAAAGTGTCTGTTTCATCCAACGTAAACGCTTATCCCTGTCGTGTTTATTTTAGCGGATCACACAGAAATGGCGAAATTGTATTTGTCTGAGCCATTGTATTTTAGGTATTGTTTGCAATCACAGATCAATATAAAAATCATATTGAATATAATGTCTTTTTCCACGACATCTTATTGTGTATAGATTTCGGTCTCTGGTTCATTCACATTTAGACCTAAGTCAACAATAAATGTCATCAAATTTGACTAAATCTCTCAAGATCAATCAGTCGAGGAATACTGCCCTCAAAGCAGGTACACATTGCAGCTTTTTCCGATGCAGCATCCGTGAGTTTGGCGAGTTGCCACTGGTCAGTTCTCGTCCGGATAAGAACCTAAAACTGTTACTTTTCATCTTTCATTCAAGTTGATCTGACACCAGTATTTTCCGATCGAAGTTTTGAGTGTCACGTCAAATGAAACACAGATGTTAGGATGCACAGACTAGTTCCCTATGGGTTAGTTCCAATCGGTTTGGCCGTCAGCAACTTTTCGTTTCTCCGTGACAATTTCCCGACCGCTACATCGTAGAAATCTGACAAAGAAATAGACTCACTCTTATCAGGTACATCAGAGCGCTGAATAAATAGTAACCAAATTATTAGCCTTGGAAAGTCAGTAAAAGCTGCCAAAATTTGGCCAGTGGTTCATAAAACTCTCATGATTCCGTCAATTTAGAAATATCCGGTTGGAAAGGACATGCTTATAGAATTTTCGTAGCTAAAAAGAAATGAACATTCTGACGTTGCAAATTTAAAGATGCTCTGAAACTGAATTTCACAGTTACTTAACTAACAAAGTTAAGCCGGTAACGTTGATTGTCGTTGCAATCTTGGCCGATGTATGCTGCGCGCAGATGTGCAAAATTACGCCTGGCAAAGTATTTGTGTTACCTTACAAACATAAAATATCGTCTTCTTATTCACTCGAAATCAGTGCAGATAACGAACCAAAGGATGTGGCCGATTTCTCAAAACGGTACTGCTGTGGGATATGTCACGTAACACACACACAGGTCCGCCCCCGTGGATGCAGTAACTCGATTTTCTACGGTGATCTATCAAAATACTGACAAATCCCATGCACAAACATCGGTTGAGTTTGCAAATTCAACGTTTCGCTTCATCCTAGGGAAGTTGAAGAGTCCCAGACCAGATTGAAAGCAATCTTTTAGCACGGATTGTAGCCAGACCGTGTGATGAAATGTGTTATTAAAGAACATGCTTTCTGCGATTTCTTTTTCTTCCCGTAGTATTGCGGCTCAACTACTGAACTCCTTGTTGATTGCATGCGAAGTTTGTCACAATGCACTTGTTTGTTGTTACTCGGCCTGAAAACCACTTAAATAACCTACCGACAAAATGCAAAGTATTGATTAGATTAAATTCCAGATTTGACACATACTGTTCATTTTTTAGAGACCAATGTTCCACTTATGTTCGTACTTCCCAGGCAACGTCCCACTGCGATCGTTTAGACGAAAAGTTAGGGATGCGAACTTGGAAAATAGAATATGTTCCATTTTAATGAATCAATCAGATTGAAAAAATCGATGTCATCATTGCGTGGTTTGTTTTCGCATCCAGATCTCAATACAGAGATTTAACCTGTAAAAACCTATTTGATTAATTAAGCGTGTACTGACCGGCGTGAAAAATCAGATGACTAGAAATTCATTTACGGAACGCGGAGAATCATTTTATCGATCCTTTATTTACAAAACGAACCACTTTTGAGAAAGGGCATCTTCGGCGTTATCCAATGAATGCTTATGATTGCATCGAAACGGTTGGTTATCATGTTGTTAGGAAACACCAAATCATCGGCTTCTTAAACGATTTTCTCTACCACACGGCAGTTCTTGAAAATGTGTTAGTTACCTCCCCTTCCCAGGTGTGATCAGACAACGTGATCAAACATGATCAAAGTCAGTTTGCTTGGCAAAGTTAAGTTGACCGCAGTTACACAACCAATGTTTCGTCCCAGGATCAATTTGTTTATACGTTACTATTTCTATATTTTTTGCATAATTGCTTTTTGCAACCTAAAACACTTCTGACAAAATTGTCTCCAATGAGTTACCGTATCAGCCGTAATTGGACGTTGCTGAGAACATTTGATGAACACACGATCAGTTACTTCTTACTGGTGCTTTTTGACTGTTAGAAAGTTGTCAGGCGCCGAATCAGACAATCCATGAAAAGATATTGCTGAGACCGGGTTTGAAGGAATGCACCTGTCGCTGAGGCAGAAACAAAACTGTCACACATTTTCAAGCTGGTCAAGGTATACAATTTGTCTGTTATTTAAAGACTAGTGCGCAAATAGAACATATAATAAACTTCTTGAGGATTTTAGTTTAGTAGACATACTATGAAGTCAAAAAATACTCTCGCTGAACTGCATTTGAGTGTTTACATGAGTGCTGGTTATTCTACCGTAATATCTGCAAATAGGAAAATTTAACTCACGCTTTGTATTCAGAGTGCATACCAGTGAGTTCATGTTTTGGTCACATTCCAGGGTAAAGCCAAAGCTCATACCGTGTTACAGTTCTATGGAAGAGTCATAAGAATCCAAGCTTAATATCTATCCCTGCTGTGCATCAACTTGGGCTGCGGCCAGCCCATCTGATCGTGCAACCAAAACCTGAAGTCAGTTGTTGTGCGCAAATGATGTTATGATTGTCCAGTCTCGGTCGATAGTCTGTTTAGTTCTCGTTTCGTTCAACGATGTCTGTTCTGGTTTAAGGGACAAGGCCGCATAAAATGTCTGCTTGCTTGAAAAAACCCTAGTAGCATTTGCTTATAGAATTGAAGGCATTCGAAGGAATGTTTTGTCAACTGAACCACCTGATTTCTTGTGCTACGAAGACTTTGACACAAATCTACATGTACCATTTATGGTTTCCCATGTCCATCGTTAGTACAAAAGCCCCTCGCCGAACTTACCATAGCTGTCAAAGTCAACAATTGTGCACGTAATGTACGGTGATATCCTACGTATCAACTAATCACCAACTCAAACAAGCATGATTGGTCAAATATAAAAAAACTTCTTTTTATCATAGAAGAGTCCTTTAATATGCATTCAGGATGTCAAGCGGAAACCAGGCATAAAACAATTAGCAACATCGTGAATATTATACATTTCTTTGCTGAGTAGTGGCAGCGAATTTACATCATTTTAAGGAAAAACAATCACTATTTCTAAAACATTAGTAAACTTAACTAACGGACCATAATGACCTGATTGTTAACACCAATCACTATAGCAACCACAAAGTAAATTTGCTCAAGCATCGCCATAGAAGACTTTTGACTTTAGTACACTTTGAAACAAATAATAGTGTTCTAGAGACCATTCAAAACACTACCGGGTGCAATTGCGTAACTGACGGCAAAACGCACTAAGTTAATCTGTTCTGAATGATTTATTGATTTGTTCCTAATTTTAGAACATTATCTACAGACAATTTGCCTTTGTTAATCAAACATCCCAATACCCATTAGACAGAATGTCAGTTTTTCAATTTTGCTTTAATTAGTGTCACACCAGTTGCTTTCTTCAAACAATGTGCTCTTTCGACCTTGCTGTCAATGTCACCTGGACCGTAACAAGCAAGAACGCTGAAAAATAAGCCTGAGGTACTCAGTACGACGAACACCTGCAAACATCAAAGTGAAGCTACGGCAAACGGATGCATTTGACTCATTCCCTCTAGCGTGCTACCGTCTCTGAGAGCACACAAATACAGTTAGTGGTTATGCTCAAACTGAAATTGGTATTAACGATTTCGGCAGACCTCACATTCAGACTGCCATTACGATTACGCCTGTTATTCGTATTAGTGATGCAAGCAGATCGGCCGTAAATTGAAACAACCGACATATAAATGTATATAAACTGATTTTAATGTAAAAATAGTTATGCTTTCAACACAGATGGTTTGGAGAACCAATTTAAAACGGAGATTTTCACTGGACATTGCATATTCACAGCCTGCATTATGAGCTCGCAGTAAGTTATTATCCACGTAAATAAGGGACCACCAGAAGTTTGCACCAAAGCTTCTTATAAACCACCTGAAAACTGATACAGTCTAAAAAGGAAGACGAAAAAAGTTCAGTATTTTACTCCCATTTCTTTAAAGCAAACAGTGCACTTCTCATTTGTTCCAAGATTGCATTTGTCCGTAGTTGAGCATTACAGATCTTTCAGTTTATGTGTGGATGGGATAATGCTCGTCTTCCTTCTAGTCTTTATGTTGTCTGCTAATTACTAAAAGTGAAAAATCTCCATCAAACCTAGAAGCAAACGAACTCGCATAACGTTATTCTTACTAATGATCATTTGCCGGATCGCTGATCGCGAGTAGTCGGCTTGTTTTTTCAACATTTATCTTATAAAATTAGTAAAAAGCGTCAGCAATTCACAACAATGCAACCGTGTGCAATCATTCCTGACAAATGCTGGATTTCCTTGATCTGTTCACCTACTGGAATTTCAGGACTGGAGAAAACAAATAAATCCGACATAGTTTGTTTTCAAACCAATTAGCTGTCTGTCTCAAGGTGGGCTATAACAACCGTTTTGGATGAACGGCAACATACAGGCACATGGGTCGGTCGAGGTGAACAGAAGGTCATCTTTGTGACGAGACTCAGGGTTGTTCCCATTCCTGTTCAAGTAACAAACATTTTGTTGACAAAATAGTCTGGTACTTTCGACTGCTTTGTTACTAGTTTGCGTAGGTCTTCTGTCGTCAGAAAAGAAAGAAAACCGGAATTGTGACTTTGCTTGTTCTAGTTAATTAATTACGTAATTAATTCGTTTACTCTGGAAGAATCTCAGAAAAATAGTAGATATATATTTTCTGGTTGCATTATTATTTTGATTGAATAAAACTAATCACTGAAAATCGCAGAAGAGCAGTTAGTAACAGTTATGTTGACTGGGCAGTCTAATAATCAAGATTTTGTTACAAATTTGATCAGATTAACGTATTAACTTCCTGCTTACGATAGGTGGAAAAAAACTGTGAACAATGAAATTGGGTTTACATGTCTACTTCTAAAGGCTCTGCCTAATTATTTCCAACATGCACAATCAAAGAGCATGCAATTATGCTTAGATGAGCACAGGTCTTTCAAACGTACACGTTTCTGTTTTCGAACTGCTGCCCGACAAACACCAAAAGAGAAATGTCCGTGTCGAACAATAAATTACAAACGGATTACTTGGAGAATGTAGGGCAAACTTTAAAGAATTCCAGCAATAACCTTGGGAAAAAGGAATCACTGTTACCAGTACAAATAACTTTACTCCCAAGAGTTCAAATATTTGCCTCTGTTGCTCTGTTGACGCTTTTTCCGCCAACTTCATAAGATTTCACAATACCGTTTCACAACATCGTTTAGGGTGTTGATAACCGTTTTTGAGGGAAACAGGATTCAATGCTTCCATTGGGCGGTGGTGGCCAGGCGGATAAGATCGTGGCGTTTGGACGTGGAAGTCGCGGGTTCGAATATTCCCACAACTGATCAACTCCCGCTTGGCGGCCCATTGTTGGCTGCGACCACCTCCCTCGAAAATGATGTAAATTGTTATTTCATTATTGAGGGAAGTAAAAAGATAAATTAAAAAATCTTGACACAACCCGAGAAACAGAGTGACTGTTACACAACGTGTCACTATCATTAGCGAGTAAAATTGCCATTCTTCTCAGTTGTACACCAGGAATTCTGTCGAATTAGATAGCTACTGGGTAAGAGGTTTCGTTATCTATTCTCAGCCCGAATTATATATTTTTTCCTTCACAAAATGGTAAAACATACCTACCTTATTGCGTGACATAATAAACACTAGTTTGTCGAGAGGAGCATGCTCCATAGCGCGTCTTTAGACTGTCGACGCTACAGTTCTGTCGCCGTTATTTTGTTGAATTCTTGTCGGGCAATTGGTTACATTAAATTCTCCGTTCTCCACCACAATCGATCAGCATTAAGATTACTTAAAAACCGTATTTTTTCTCAACATGGACTGGGCTCAGGCATTGCTGCATCCCAACAATCTTCTCATCGACCTAAAGAGGCACTCGTGCTAGCTGGCACGCAGCCCTTAAATGCACCCTCCCAGCAAAGATGTCCATTCCGTCATTGTTGAGTACCAACATCCACTCTCTGTTTACGAAAACGTCTGATCTGTCCCTCACGCTTCAATCACCGGTCCATGTCCACACGTGTCATATGCATACAGGAATCGTGGCTGAACCCGGATATCGCTGATTTATCCATGTCGATGGACAGCTTCAGACTCCATCGACAGGACAGAGTTTCGGACAAGAAGACTGGAGGCGGTGTGGCAACATACATTCTCCTTCTGGTCTGGCAAGTTCGAATTTACTTATACGCACTTGCTAAACGGAACTAACTGTTTCGTGACACAGTGTCATCCTAGGTTTTCTCGCCTTACCAGTTCAATGATAACGAGAGTAAATATTGCCCCTTTTAGCCCGCAGCAAAAAATCACGTAATTTTTTAACTAGTTTCTAGTATTTATTGTTACTCTTCTTGGTCAGATTCTGCATATAATTAGAGGTGATTTCAATCATGCATCTACCCTACTAATAACTGTTTGACTTGACTGATCTCTGCGTTTCTCCCACCAGAAGTGGTTCCATTTTAGATAGAGTTGTCACCAACCACTCCAATTTATTTTTCCTGAAACTGCTTGCACCAATTTCAAGTATCGATCTGATAAGGTCCAAAAGGTACTCTGGGTCAACACTCCATCACTTCAGGCAACAAATGAAATCCGAGTTCGCCTCTGTAACTTTTCACACAACAAACTTGTTCTTCTTGAGAAATCCCTTTAACTCCCCTCTACCTGTTTCTCTTTTGAACCCCTGTTCAATGACAATGTCGAACTTTTCACAGAAAAGGCCAACGTAATCAGAAACAGTGTTCCTTTCTAATGGCCGTAACTCCACTCGGAAAATGAAATCTCAAAGAAGATGCAATGAGCCCTTCTAAAAATCTTGTAATAAAGCAAGCATGCAGTACGTATCGACATGACGTTCGCCAGCCAAATCCTGAGTGGTGACAACAATCGATTCCTATGGCAAGGCTTTCGACTGTTATGTGGGAAGTGGAAGAAACATGTGAAATGTTCATTTCTGATCTCATCCATCCTTCCACTTATTACCCGGTCATATCTGGTCACGATGATGATAAGACAGTTGCGCGTTTTTCTAGAGAAGAAATGCCCGACATTCTCCGAAAATTAAAAATTACAATAGAGGTTGATTATAACAATCTGTCTTCAGTTCTTTTAAGGCATGGAGCTGTGGCTCTCACGCATGCATTCACTTCTCTAATTAACTCATCTATAAGCTGGCTTTCTATCCCTGACTGTTGCAGACCCGTCACCATTATTCACATCCCTAAATCGAAAGGTTCTACTGCCCTGGCAAAACGTTTTCGCTCAATCGCTTTAACGTCTTCTGGTCTTAAACTGACGGGGCTTGCTATACTTTAGCGCCTGCATTCTGCTATGTACCATCCTGACGATCCTTTTCAGTATGCCTATAAATCTAACAGGTCCACTGTGGACGCTGTCGCCTCCTTCATTCACCACATTTGTAAGTCCTTAAACGCATCAATGAAACCTGTGCGTTGCACCTCTCTAAACCATTCGTAATCATTTGAATTTGTCCCACGGTTTCTTCAACCTCACAAACTAGAAACATTTGGTTGTCCCAGTTCTTTATTAGCATGGCTGTCTCATTACTTTACTAACCGAACCCAGTGCACACGAATGGACAGTAAAACTTCAAAACCGTTGATTAACAACTCAGGCGGGCTTTAGGTTGCTGTTCTTTCACTGTTTCTCTTCTCCACTTACTTACATCAGTGACTTATCTACTAGCTCCCCTTTTCATCTGTTTAAGCATGCTGATGATGTTACCCTCTCAGGCCGTTTCGAACAATAATGATTATCAAATGTTTTCCAACAACTTATCTTCTGTTTGCGGTTTCTCTGCACCAGCTGGTTTAAATCTCAACACATCTAAATGTTTTGAATATCTGTTCTCTCTCTCTTCGTCAGCCTACCCATCCGGAACGTCTTTCGTTAACTCAAAAACTCTAACCGGGGTTGATTCTATGAAATATTTAGGAGTTACTGTTGATAAAACTCTGAAGCAAACCTCTCGCATTTCCACCTTCGACGATTGTCCTTTCAAATCAGGAAGCCTCGACACTAAAAGATGAAACAATGCACCACCTCCCGATTTGTATACCAGAGCCTTCCCAATATTCCTTCACTGTACTCCTGTTATTATTGTGGGTTTATTAAAAAAGACTTCAACATTCTTCGCCGGGGTCCATCAATTACTAGCCGGGTGTCCTACATACCACTAACTGAATGGGCCCTTAATCTATGTGATCAACATTTATCAGCATGTGAGAAATCTGCTCACAAAATTCTTTCTGATCTCGTGCATCCTCTGTACAACGATCTTTCAAAGTGCCACGCTCATATTTCAACACGATCCGCTTTTCGTTCCATACCCCATAGAATCAATATCTATAGGAACTCCACTGTTCCATATTTAGTACGCATTTTGACAAGCCGTGACCGTGTTTTAGCTGACTTCCTGAGCAACCTACCATAATTTGCCCTGACTATTCCTCGATAGGTTCTTTTTCACAATTTTACAAGATGGTGAGTGTAATTTTTTCTTAATTTTTTTGCCTAATATTTTCTGACTGAAATGCGGGTACTTTTTACCCAAAATTCTATACATTTCAATACAATACAATAGAGCTCTCTACGCATGCACAGGGAGCCTGCAATGATATCCCTGTAGCTTGGAATAGCATAGACTCAATTTAGGTCCCAGCGAGTCAGATCTGGTAAGACGCCGGGAGTTTCCAAAGCAAATACTTTTCCTATGCCGAATGGTACAAAATTCGATTAAGCAGAATGAATTTGCATATTTGCCGGAAAGACTTTAAATCGATTTGGAAGGTGAGCAAGAATGCCTAAATTTTGTGATAGTGACTAGCAAAATAATCAAGGCTTTCGTTTTAGGTATCGCCAACTTTCTTCTTCCGTATTATCATTTGAAGGCAATAAGTGCCCTTTGATCCAGACAAGAAAAAATATCCACGATAACCGGTACGTCGGCTTATTGCAAACCATTTTAATTATGCTAAGTTTTGCATTTTACATACTTCAATTTAATACGATTTTTTGACATTTACTAAACATTTCTAGCACGACGATTTTGTAGTTAACATATGGAGTTTCTTCCTGACCGATTTCTTGGTATTAATAGCTAGAGAGATGGTAACTCTTGGGATCCCGCAGACCTAGAACCACTGTTGGGCTCTTTTCACATTAAGCAGAAATTGTTTCTTTTCTATTATTTTAATTTAATGTTCACAAAAGTGAACACGCTAATCCCTCGAAGGGGATTAAGTTCTCAGAGGAGTACAGTGCAAATCGAAAAATTCGTTATTCTCAATCCGTAATAACAGCAACCTGGAATATTTAAGGAACTGAATAAAAACCTGTCTTAATTGTGAATGATGTGATGTTAATAACAGCGGTGTTGGTAGATGTAATGTGCCAACGTTTCGACTACCGTGGGTAATCTTTCTCAAAGCATGTTTTACAATTTTGTTTGTAAAACAACGCTTTGTTATTAACATTAAATCATTCACAACTAAAACCAATTCATGGCGCATCGGTTTTTTGATGCACTCTTCATATCATTTGATCCTGATATTTAAAAACCTGTCTTCATCAAACAAACTACAACCACTGGGCTTCTACAATTGTTGAAGAAACTTCGAAGCATTTCCACTGTTTTAACCATCAACCATGATTTTAGCTCGCGTGAACTTAACCCAACATTTCACACGTCTCCTTCAACTAACGAATATACTTCATGTAAATGTGATCTTAGCTTGGTTACAGTAAAAATGTGTCAAACGAACTGACCTGGTAACATCGACTGAAGCTAAATAGCAAAAATCAAGAAAAATAATCGGTTTTGAGCAAAACTGGTTAGAGTTTTGTTAACACAGAATGTTTCTTGATTGGTCTGACTGAGAGCATTCTACTCAAACTGATTCAAACTAGAAGCCTGGATGAAAGACTGAGTTCGCGTAAACCATAAGACACATTGCACACTCACGTATCGACCGGTAGAAATAAGTTATTGAAGTATTTCCGCATTGCCAAATAACGGGAAACTATCACCTGGCCTTGAAAACAGCTAAATTATTATTTGGTTCCTTCTCGAAGCCCTTGAAATGACATCCGCGTAACTGCAAAAGAAGTCCAGATAACCACTGTGTCTGGCGGACATTATGTAACAGGGAGGCTTCAACGTGAGGATCAGGAATGTTTGTTGTTCTGTTTAGGTAGTGAGAATCTTGGAACGCACCGATTCGGCGCTTCGTCCCAATAAAGTCTTTTAAATCATTGCCTACTGAGTCCCGTTGGTATTCTAAGACTGCCTAATAACTGTGTTATGGTTTGTCAGGCTAAAATAACAAACACTTCAGGGAGTTAGTACAATCAGCATTTTCGCGGTTTTTGGTGGGTTTGAAATTAAGGACACATCACGTTTTTATTATAATATTACGTGTTATATTTGTCTATATTATTTATACTTATCCATTGTAGTTTGAATGGTAATAAAAATATTTCTGAATGAATCGGCCAACAAAATAAAATAAAGAATGCATGATAAATGATGGAAAAATGCAAATGAATAAAAAAAATGCACGAAAAATAAAGAAAGAAAAAACGAAACAATGCAAAATTTTGGATATTCAAGTAGCACGTTTGACCGCATGGGTGGAATTCTCTAAACTAATTGGCGCAGCCGTTTGATGTGAACCGTTGAAATTGCATTTTAGGCAAATTGATGGTTAGGATATGCAGAAGTCACTGTCTTTAATCTGATGCAAATTGCGACTGATGTATGGAAAAATCTGCCAATCGCACGTTCATCAATAATCAGTTTGAGTTTACAAGTGTGGTCGGAACATTTTCAATAGAAACACTTCAGTCGAGCACACAACAACAACGCAATGGACGAATCACCCAAATTTCTAGTCGTCTAATCGGGCTGAACTAGACAAACCATTACAGTGACAAATAGTACGCGTTGGGTTTCCGTGACTTGCAGATTTCGGAAATTTAGCCTAAATCTCATTTTAATTGTTGTTTTTATATCACAAGTTATGCATTACGGGGAACTAAATGTGGTATGTCCATAACGAATTACTGCTTACAGGGAAAGAAAAATCCTTCGTAAATATGATCATGCGGAACACTTAGCGAAGCGGTTGCGAAGAAATGCTGATATTGTATCCTCTACGTAAACTGCGTGTTACTCCGACTTTAGGTAATAGCAATCATCTTTCTGTTTACCAGTTATATTTTTCATGTTATCTTAATTTTTTCAGGATTTTCATTGGACGAATTCGTAATTCTACATTCGAGAGGCATGTTTTTCATGTTACTGAAAATACTACCAGCCATGGTGCTTAATCAGTGTCCGTCTACGTGCAAAACATCAGTTTGAATGACTCTTTCGGACTCTCTCTTTAATAGTTCGTGGTACATAAATAATTATTTTTGCAAGGATATCTCCGGATCTGCGTTATACACCTGGCAGAGTCAACAGATATAGAAAAACCATTGCTTTTTTACCCATGGTTAGCCAGACCGATGTCGCGACGTTGCCGCATTACGGAACTAGCTACCTTCTGTCATGGGATTTCCTGATTTCTAGTTGTTTATCAGTTGCTGACTGTAAATCTGTGAATAAAAAGGCCATCTCTGGACAAGTCCCTAAAACCTCCCGTGCCTACATACATTCAGGTATTCACGATGTCCTGTCTCGAAAATAGGTCAGTCAGAGAGCATATTGGTCCGAATTAACTGTCTGGTTTCAAAATTAACAATTGTTAACCTTGTTTGACCTGGAATCTTATCGTCTTCTCACATAACTTGATACATGATCGTTGAGCTTGTCTTTCATCACCCGTAAAAGCGTTTTTTCCACTCGTGACTGCACCTTCAAACCGTGCGCCAATTGATAAAGCAGTCTGTTTGGGGAATAGTCTAAGCTGCTGCCGGCTGACATGTCCAGTCCATTGATTTCCGTTTTTTTCTTCAAAATCTTTCGTTTTGATGGCCGAATTATATTATGGCAGCAAATTAAAAATGACCAAACATTAGAGTTTAACGTGGTAGACAGAACAAATAACGGCGCATTTACGAAAATTATCCATCAGCAATCAACACGAATTCTTACCGTTTATAGTTGCTTGCTAATTTCACTACTCACAAAATGATCGATTAATCAAAACTTTGAATCGGCTCAAGGTTATAGTTTATGGAATTATAAGGGACATCATTTACAGTGCAGATATTGATGTTTCACAAATTTCAACTGATCCAGATCATAAAAATAATTCCCTTCTTTGCAGACGACCGTGGACATTGGTCCGAATAACCTCATTCGAACACCAAATTGTTTTGTAATTCATAATGTATTATTCCGCTGAATAAGACTGTTAATTTCTAAAGCTCAGAGATTAGGTTCACGCATTTTGCCTAGAACGAGTAATTCATCTCCCCTTTTACTAGATGTTTGCGGCGCTATCAGTAGACATAAATTGACGAGGAAAATACGTATATAAGTGTGAGAGTAAAAGCCAATTCGTAATTGTGAATAAATTATTAGTTTAAAAGCACACCTCAATTCTATTTCCCTAATATTTAATGGCATTTCATCGGACCGGCTTGCTTTGATGAGCATTAGTTCTGATTTCAGCAGTGGACGGTTCTACCGTTGACGCCACGATAATGAAAAAAACAAGCTAACACACGACAGCCAGTGTAATGGAAGTTCCCAAAGAGGTGCACATATTCCAGGGGCAACACGAACTTTTTTTACAAATACCAGGTTACGATAGGACAACAGTTTCCGAAGAGGTATAGCTGAGAGAGCATGACAATGGTCAAAATTCGAATTCTGAAACTACATTCGCAAAGATCGTTATTAATAAGGGGTATTGGGGAAGCTTTGAGTAATATTTATGAAAATTTCATACGAGTGATTTTGTGCATGTTACATACGACTTTGGGTGAACGCGTAAACGAGGTAGAAGAAATAAGGTTTTTCGAAACCATATCGCGGTGGACAACGTACATACCCACATACACTGTAATCCAGAACCGATTGTAAGAAAATAACGGATTAATGTCTATACTGCGATATAGCCAAAACCAGTCCGAGTATAAAGTTAATATTTGTTACTTGGTAAATCCAAATGAGTGTAAAGAAATATTGCAAAGTTTACAAGTGTCACTGAGAAAAGTACACACAAGTAGAGTGAAGAGGCATTCAGAAAATTTTTAAAAGTCTACAGCAAGGTTGGTTTTCTCTGACAAGTCCGTGATAGACTGTCAATACCATTACCATTAGATATAAGGATTGATGGGAACATATTGTCCGCACAATTAATCAAGGGGCCTGGTCAACTTCTAGGGTGTTTATTCAAATAAATGAAGATGAAAAGTGGGCGTACCGGACTTGAGGAACAGCGCATTTAGTAATTAAGAAACATGTTACTTTCTCCTAAATCTCATGCTTCGGATGGACTCGCCAAAGTAATCAGTGAAGTATGTTGAAAATAAGGATAATATTTTTAATCAAATTCGAATACGGAGTAGAATGCAACTAATAGAACTAGAACTGTCTGTCGATTTACAGGTACCGCATCCAGCCTGCCGATTTGAAGTTGTTAAAAAAATGCAAATATCTGGATGGGTCTTTATGTCCTTGATGATTTTTGTTAGGGTCTGTGCATGGGATATAGGACGGAATCTTTTCCAAAGCCTAATATGTGTTCCCACCCTGGAAAAAAGAACAGCTGTAATTTTTTCCGGAGCTGTCCAAGTGTAACATGAAAAGAGATTTTGCTGTTTGATTAATGTAGAATGCGGATGCAGTACGTGACGATACAAGGGCGCAGACTTTTCTAGCCACTCGTGGCTACCGAGTCGCGATCGTTAAAACGTGTATACGTCATTTCGCTATCAATGCAATAATCGATGGGATGCAATTGAGCAATAAATATGGCTGTCTGAATGAATGCAACATTGAGATCCTCAGTACTGAATAATCGAGGAGGAATCTTGTTACAATTACAGATCATCATCCGAATAGTTCACAAAAGCGGTTCAAACACTGGGTATTCAAAACTGATCAGATAAAATGGAATGTTCGCCGAGTTGTGCTTTGGCTGAAATGAGACAGATCCTAGACCGTTTCTGTGTATTGATCCCGTGAATTTGTCCACACAGTCGGTACCTTCGCTTCATCTGAACAATGCCCTGATACTAGTGTGCGGGATGCAGTTCAGTGAAACAATGAAGATCACGTATGATATTCTGAATGAAATTAAAATGTTCCGCAAAGTTGGAACGTGAAGAAATGCACTGGAACCTGGGTAGAGACTATGGCAAAAGAATATCTGCAGTAAGAAAATTCAATGAAATTCTACGTGATGCGACTAACTAAAAACATTCCGCCGTGGGATAAGAAATGCCTCGCTCGGGAGAAATTATACTGTGATAGAATATGGAAGTTTTCCCTGAATTGGTAGCCTAGTTTTCAAGTACGTAATTCAGATGGACAGTTCGGCAGTTTGAAGATGTGTATATCCTTTGAACCAAATGCAGTGAGCGAGGCTTAAGAGATCTCGTTGATATCTGCTACAGTCAGGTGATTGTCCTCCAGAAGATGAAGAGTAAAGAAGGCTAAGGAATAAAACAGACTGATTTCAGATTGAGACGGTTACGAAGTGATATTAGTCATAAAGACTGCAGTAGAATTCACCAGGACGCGACTAAGAGAATGTCATCATTACTTGCCACGGCGCGGGCATCGACACGCGTGGTAACACGTCCAGCAGCGGGTTTTCAACTTTCTCTGTTCCGTTTTGGAGGTCAGATCTACCAACTGATACTACAAAGCCTTTTAAGTTGCTAAGGGGCAGGGATTCTTTCATATACGAGACATATTTACTCAGATAAATTTATTTGACAATTTATATTTATTCAAAGGGAGGGCATGTTACCACTGATTAGCGACGGGACAGTTATATCACCTGGTGGAAACCATTTGAAGTTTGTTTACCATTCACCATGATTTCCTTTCCACTGACGCGTTGGACAAATCGTGTGTGAATAATCGATAGGATATAAAAAAGCGTGGTCCGGAATAGGAGTTGCCTGTCATGAGATAAATTCGCTTGAGTGAAGAGGATTAATAGGCATGTCGCAATCTTAAAAAATGTTGACAGACAGTGGTAGTCAATAAAACAGACAGATGTAACGCAGTTAGCCAGTACGCATGCAGCAGTTGTGGTTGTGTTGGCAACAATAGCAATAGCAATAGTATTGAGCTTAGTCACGAATTAGATATCTCCTTGTGAACGAATGAGCACCTCTAAATTTCCATTAGCCAATCAGACCGAATCCAATTTGTGATGGATTTAAAGATTTTTCTGATGTATTGCTCTTCCGTTTTCGCTAAATTGTTTGTGGATCAAGACATCCGGGATTTTGATGTGACAAAACTATATTTGCATCATCGCAAATGAATATTTTTGCTTGGAGAAAAAAAGTACTGTGATCAGTCAAACCATAAGTAACTCCTGAAAACTAGGAGATGGCCCGGCTCGTCGTACAATAAATCCGGCCAATCCGTACTCATTATGCCTATCCATTTTGAATTGGTACATGTTATTCTACAGATGAATCGATTTACCGATATCAATAGCTGAACAATCTCGGGTGAATTCTAAACTTACTGGGGTTTTGATATCCCAAAGATATAAGCAAATGAACGGTTTGACCTATATTAAAAAAGTTTCTTCTCATCCATTGTTCTTGTTGTTGAAAACCTAGGAGAGACTAATTTCCTTTGAATCATCTGGAACCGCATGACCTTCAAGACCGCATGGCCAAAATCGTTGGTTCTCACACCTGAGTTTTACTCGGAGAATGTCCACTAAATAAAATCGTGCATGTGCCACCAAAGACTGATAACTTTACAGGCGACCCACATTTTCATCATGGAACGATGAAAATTAAAACATTACTTAGGAAATATAGGGAGAAAATAAGATACATTGCGAGCGGATTCGTAACCACATTTCTTTCGTTAAGTTGCTCGATCACCTGGAAAATGTCGCGTGTTGGCCCGTCAGACAAAATCAGGTCTGTACGCATGGATGAGTGATCAGAAGTAAAGCTGCGTGGTACGCTACACGGTACAGTAAACTATTCATAGTTTGATATCAAGACCCAACTGACCATTAATAAGTCACGAAAATATTTTATGGCTGTTTCGTCTTTATAAGATGTGACCAGCAGTAGGTATCATGATAAAATAACACAGTTATGCTGTGTTTCCTTGATTTCTTAATGTTGCGTTGAGGAACGATGTCACACAAAGAACTGGTCCTACGAATGCTTGTTTGAGGGAACTGATATACGTTGATAGTATCCTGAAACAAAACAAATTTGGGCATAGGATTCAGCTTGATTTTTTCGTTTGCTACCAGACATTATTTCAGAGAATGTGTTATGCCAGCGGTAGTAGGGTGAGTACCCAATAGTCGTCATTAGTGCGGAGCTGACTCCACCGAACCGTTAGGAAACTAGACGGAGGAAACCCTGTTCGTTTGCGTGAGCTCCGGATGGTTGAATTCGGGAAAATGCTTCGGAGTGAAATGAAAAACTGCCCAAAATAAAGCAAAACAATCCCACTCAGGTGAGGGGCTCACTTCAAATCGACGAAATTCAAGCGTACGACAAAGCGTAGTAAACAGCTCGAACTGTTTTAGCAGAGTCCGCCTGAATTTATCGGTTAAGATGGCCTAGCTATTCGCAACACCCAAGTGATGGAGAGATCGCCAGGACCCAAAGGTAGGGGATAAAATATACGCAGGATAACCAGTCGGACATACGATTTTATTTCAAGGAATTTGCAGCATACAATACATCCTTCTTTTGCAACTGAGTATCGTTTTACCAAACTGAAATACAAATCTACCTCAGTATAGATCTTCGTCCTCCTGCCACGGAAGCTGAAGGCCGGTGCTTGAGTTCACATCCCTTACAATAATATTTTTACTTGGGAACAAGATGTTGACATATAGAGGGTTATTTTAGATCGACGTTTGCCTTCTTCTGACCATTGCGATGGGGTGAAACATTTTACTATCTTTTACCAAAGCAAATCCGTCCTTTCGAAAGTGATGTCTTTAGTGCATAACCTAATTGTGAAGCCGCAGCAGTCCAAAGGTCCTATTACGGATAACGACACTCGAAAACCATTCGGGGGAAATAGCAGATTTACTGCTGCAAGTCTACTTTCCAGAGCGGTACCTAGCATGAAGATGGGAATCTTTATGAACATTGAAAACTCTGGAGAGCTTTACACTCTCAAATGAAGTAGATATTACAGAGATATACCGGCAACGAAGCAGCAGTGGTATTTTTTAACTGGCATTCTAGTACTCTCCTACTGCGCCAAACCTGTAGCCAATGATCGATATCAGTCGGTATTATGTTATGCTTGATTGCCCATTGACGAACCACGTATCATGTATCCTTACATCGGCGCTTCAAAATTCACGCGACTGTTTGCCAATGAGTCGATCCTCTCACGCAACTATTGTTTAGATGAACCAGCTCTCATATTTCGCAAAGATAAGCTTGGGTGGACAGTATCTGAAACCCACAAACTCGGACCATTTCAGACAGCTTTTTTGGCCAGCTTAAGGTTCGTTTACTGGTTTTTTCACACACTTCTGTGCCTTTATTTTACAATACGTTTCAATTTTTCTTCATCTTCGATGTACAGTTGCCTTTTAAAATAAGTAGCAAACACAAAGAATGATGCGTCACGTTTATCTGGATGATCCATTTTGGACATCACAGATCCATTGGATTCTCCTCGTTATTTGTCCCATCACACAAACTCGGTCTTGGCTTCGAAAAGCTATCCAACCCATTACCTTTCAAAAGAAAATATCATTCCTTTGTATTACACCCATAATTACAAGAAAGAAGAGAACGAGAAAGCAAAAGTGAATACTGACTAAATTGCAATCTAAAATTATTCTGTAAGAGTATTCCTTTGTTATTTCCTGTTCCACAGCTGTTTTCATCTGTAATTAGACATTCGATTTCTGGAGTCACAAAGCAGCTACTTGGGAAGGATGTTTTACCATTCACGACATAATAAAACAGAAAAATCGTTATTTATGAACTTCGAATAAACCAAAACGACTGGAACAAAGTAGTGCGGATAGTAGAGAAATTGTTGCCAGACTCATTCACAGGAAATGTTACTTTTTTCTTTTGTTCATAGTCTGTTGCTTTTTCTTTGGTTTTCTAAAGGTTTGAAGGTTCGCTAAAACCAAACTGATCCACGTGGCAGTGTATCCGGCTATTAATGGTTGTAACAATCAACTTCGGAATGCATAAGTTATTTGATGGTAGCTTTTATTATGCAGAAATTAGCCGTGTGTTTGATCATCACCATCTCTGAAGTAGAGATACAATTTTACTACAACTTTCACTTGTCAGCAAAGTAGACAGTCAAATAAAACGAGCTGCTTTTTTTAATTTTAATTCTGTGGTATTCAGTGGGTTACGTCATCCCCATGAATGATCATAATCTTAGTGGTTGGACATAATCCACATACTCTCAACTAAATGTTTAACCAAGAAAGGGTTGAATTAGATTGTTCCATCATTGTTGGATTGCCGATAAAAACCAAAAAGTTACGTAAGTAGCAAAAACTTTAAAGTCAGTGCCACAATGGGGAATCGAGCCAGTAACCTTCCCTCTCCCTAGTTGATGCTTTACCAAACAGATATCACGGGTAAATATATGGCACGCTAAAGGCGTAAAAGAACATCCAGTTTGTGTCCAAACAACATTTCGGTAAAATAAGGTAAGTGCATTTTTTAAGACAGTAGATTAACCTCGTCAGTTTCCTTCGAATGAAAGTAGAAACCACTGCTAAACAGAATGCAGGGCGCATTTTTTTGATTTGCTTTTTAGTTTGTCATCTCGCTTTAGCTTGCAAGTTAAGCAATTTATTCAGTGGATTCATCCTCATGACATTACAATCACATCTATGTGAGAGAAACAGAACTGTCGGAGAGATAATAGAAATGTCGAAAGTATTAATTACAATGCAAGGGGTGCAGATCAAGTTACTGACTATCTCGGGTAGTGCCAGAGTGAATTGTCCAATAAGGAGGTGCTGGTCGGTTTCACCTTCACGCCAATGCTTAGGTGCTCAGCTTTTCGCCCATTGAAATGTTGATGCTTGATTAGATTTTCAACACTGATCTCTAAAAACGGAAACTTTCAGTCCCGGCAAATGCCGGTATCCGAACGTTTTGTCGCTGTTTGTAGGACGAGACACTTTACAACAAACGCTGGCTGAGTGTTACTCCAGTGGATTCATTTGATTGGCAGGTAGTTACCGACATAAGTTACAATGTGCATTTACTACAATCTATACTTCGATTATGCAGATGGCAATGTTTCGTCATCAGTTTTAGTTTTCCCAAAGTTTATGAGAAAACCGTTCAGTGCCATAGCGGGAAAAATGATGAAATAACCATTACATTTAAAGAATTACTTGCGTTTGCGTCCCGCTCTCACTGAATTTTCATTGAAGTTGTAGCCGGTGAACAATACAAGCTTAAGGGGTTCACAGCGTAGGCCCTAGCTACCAAAAGATCACATAAAATTCTGATCACCACCTCCTTAGTGTTTTCAAAAAAAGAAAAATAAAAACCTAAATCGCTAAAAGTACTTACAGACGGAATTCTACTACAGCAGTGACGATGCTCGCATCTGCAACTCCGACCTTATTTTGTCACAACAGCAAGCGATTTATGGAAGACAAATCACATCAGTGTTTACCGCAGTTAAATGCGATAATCTACAGTGCATTCTTCTCTGAGAATGGGTTTCTTCTTGCTCAAAAGTCCGCCAAAGGAGATGGACGTCCTTAGGCAATAATTCGAGTTGCATTTATAACAAGAATCTCAATAGCATCATGGACACACAAACACAACTTGGCTTACTGCTGACTGCTATCTTTTGTTGCAGATCACATCCCGTTACATCTATAATCGTTTTGATGTCCATGTCCAGTGAAGGCCTCTGACGCAATGCTGCCAATTAAATGCATTAACACCTACACATTTTCCCCATTATTCGCTACATACATGGATATGGCTGAACATTCTGTTGCTAACAAATGCATTAATATACAATGAAGCTGATTTAAGGTGACTAATTAAGGTTCATTTAGGTTCCGATTTTTGTCTGATCACAACATTTTGATGAATTATAGCCATGCAAACTGATCGTCACGGATGATAGGACACAGATCGATAGGCAGGAACTCCGGATCATGCCCCACTGATTGAGGGAAAAACAAAGTTGCGATTCGCCTGGATAAATGCCAAATTGAATTCAACGTGTATTTTGCTTGGATCAGCTCAGTACTTGTAAATACCTTTGTATGTGAGAGTAATTCACAATAGTATCCGTGGATTAGACCGATACTTACTTACTGTTGCCAGCAGAAATGCTGTTATGAACGCTAAGAAGAATTTCATTACCTTAGATTCTATGTCTGCATTTTAAAAAACAACTTTGAACCTGCCTTGTTTTTATATTACAAATAAAGTGGATTGCACCATACGAAATAGATCCCATAATCAAACAGCGTACTGTGAAAGGAGTCTCAGTAGGCATTCGCGTGATAACCAGTTGGCTGACTCTACTTTTGAAGAGAGGGAAAAATTGTAAGTGGGTGGGAAAACAGACAGAGAAAGGGTGCTTCATAACGTTGCAGTTCGTGGGGAAACGATAAGAAATCACTGGCATTTCCGGACAGAAATCTGGTGAGGCTGAGTGGACCTCTGGGAACGGAATAAGAGGTGGAACGTCAAATATAAAGTAATAGAATGAGCAGACTCCGAAAAGAATCAAAGCAGTAGTGGCAGGAAAGGGACAATAAAGCAACCGGTCAGCGATGTGAAAGTGAGTACGGTCTGCACGTTAGGAAAAGGTCATTGGTCAGCCGGATGCGTCCAGTTTAAACCCGATCAAGTAAGGAAAGGGAATTTTGATGATGCACCACTCAAGTCCGGGTTAGAGTTGAGCTTTGCTCATCAGAAGAAGATGAGGTTGAGTGAAAATACGTTTGACTTAAAACAGAAACCAATTTTATGCGCCATATAAAAAGATAACTGATATATTAAAGCTGACCAACATAAGGAAGTCATAAATAGACCAAGAGGGGGCAGAATTAGTGCAGCGTAGATCTGTTTTTAAAGGCAATCGGATGGACAGGTGAATGAATAACAATTAAGGGAGGTTTTTGGAACACTGAAATCAGCTTGATTAAGAAAACCCCAAGCGGAATACATCCAAGACGAGAGTTTGGCGATACACGGACGACAATGATCGAAGGTGATGTTTACATGCGGAGAATGAAGTAATAAGGGAATTAACTGAGGGCGGCACTGTCGAGAAGTGAGTGGAATGAGGTGAATATATTGAATAGAAGTTCGTCAATAAGTAAATAAAAGAAAGTTGATGTGAATCAGGAACCATGGAGAACATCAAAATTTACGGGGAGCTGCACAGATAAAGCCACATCGACTCGGGTAGGAGTGGCTTGGTTGCTGAGGGAACTTGAAGTCTTCAATACGAGAGCCTGAAAGAAGCCATATTTTCCATAAAATGCTTTCGTGCCGAACTCCGGTGAAGACCTTGAAAATGTCGAGCGAGGCTAGCCGTGTTTTCCTGTCGTTATCAGGTGCTGCGGACCAGGAATGTGAGACCAAACCAACAGGTTTTTGGGGGACTGCAAATGTCGAAGTCCGTATCGAACGTCGTTCACCGGTCCTTGGCGGTTGGGGATACGAACGCAGCTGGTTGGTAATAGTGGTTTTGGACGCTCTAAAAGTGACAGATATTAAGGAGATCGGACGGTAGTTGCTGGCTTAAGGAAACTGCAGCCTTGGGGAATAGGGAAGATTTCAGTCTGTTTCCAGGGAAGATGGAAAAAATGCAGGAATTGAAGGAAGGAGGGAGTAAAACAGAAGCCAAATCAGAGCGCATTATAAGGACGATGAGTGGAGTACCGTTTGAACTGGGTGATATGCATAATTGCAGAGAGCCTAGCACTTGTCAGCTCCATCCGGAGCTAAAACAAGTTGTGCAGGGATGGTTTACGAGAAAAGAAGTAGATAAAAATGTGAGGTAGTCAGATAAAGTGAAACTAAATGGATCTGTTGTTCGTGTAATTGGTAAACACGAACATTCGGGACACTACATCTGGAGGGAAAATTGGATGGGCGTAAACTTCATGAGACAGTTTCAGCAAGGAGCTAACATTGTCTGTTTTCGCTAGATGGTGGGAGCAAGCGTTCTGCTTTGCAACGGAAGAAGTGTTCTTCGTCTCTTTTCAGGGCTAGCATGCATCTGATCCTAGCGTGTACGAAAAAGTGGTGGACAGTGGGAGTGCATGAACCACCCCGGTGGCAAATGGTGATTGATTCAAGCAAACAACACGGTTCAATGAGTTGATGACCTGGTATCCCAGAATACGCCGCAGTGGGCAGTACGAGGATTTGTCCATTGAAGACTAACGTTATTGAAATTACAGACAAAATTAAAGACAAAAATGTGAAACCATAAACATTTCGGAGATAATGGCACTGAAGGCCGCCGAAATCTTCGTGTTTGGTTGAACTGTAGCTCCAACTTAGTCTCATGAAGAGGACAGCTGGTAGTAGGCTGGGTACAGGAAATGATAACGCATCGATCGGTATATATAAGACGACGAATAAGTAAAACATTTGAGTAGAAGAAGGGACAGAGGTCAGAATAAACTACAACGTATGAATTCATTTGCCAGATGAACCGGGTATGCGCTTGATGAGGTCAGATAACCTCGTTGTTAATTACCGTGAATTGTTCGGCTTTGCCCTACATGACCAAGGAGTCAGAACAGTGTTAGCCACTGTCCATAGTGAACATAAGCCTCCACCAAGATGGCACTTGCGGTTTATAAAAAACAAGTATTAAAGGCCTGAGGATCAAAAAATCAAAAAGGAAACAGTCACCATGTCTGGGAGAGCCACAAACAATACAAAAGCAGTGATTGAAAGACGGAAGGTTAGATTTTCAGCAACACGATTTAGGAACTTCGATTGCAGAATTCAACGTTTGATACTCGACGGTTCACTATTGAATGACGGACAAAAACACAGACAACTACTTTGAAAACAAAGAATGAATGAGGTGTGGAGTAGAAAAATTCTTCAATGATTACTGAAGATGGGCAGGTTTGAGTTTTGTTCAAAATAAAGCAAATGGGTAATAAGACTGGGCAAAGTGATTAGCCGAATCAGTGTTGCAGTTCAGTCCGCGAATGCTACTGAAAAAGATGCCATATGGGTGAATCTGCAAGTGTGCAAAATAAGTGGCAGAACAGTAAAATCTCACAAATGATTTGAAAGAAAACCAAGCAGTCATTATCCTGGTAATTAAGGCAGCAAGTCATTAAATCCTCGGTCAATCAGGCGTGGCGCAGAGCCGAGAGGATACACATGTGGCCTAATTGACAGTGAATGGATTATGGAAATATGTGCAGCTGTCATTCACACGAGTCATTCACTGTACGCGCAGTAGCTTTTGTAGCGTAACTCTGTTGAACATATTCGATAATTACTGTGTTCACGCAGCACAATTACTCAAGCTCCGATAATTCTGATCTAACAAAAGTGCACTTTTTTGAAATTCACTGAACCCAAATACAATTTTAAATTAATAGAATCGACTTAAACTATTTTTACCTTAGGCACTGAATGTGTGCTTAAGTACAAAGCACTGAGTACATGCATGTTTGAAGTTCACATCCTCATCCAGCCACAGAATAGAAAATGAACCGATTTTTCTTTAATTACCATTAATATTTTCATGTGGCGAGATACTTTTTTGATCGCTGCAGATTTTTTTCAACAATCGTTAATTGAAGAAACTTTGCTTTGCGGAATGTTCCAGTTAGCTGAATCCTTACAGAGGACAATGAATGCCGTGTCAGCTGTTTTGTTTATCGACATCAACGGACTCAAACTGTGTAAATGAACTGACTGCTTGGTGTTGTGGTTGCCTTAGTGCATATACGAAGTTGATCTCAGAAACACTAGCCTACCTAATGTGTATGTGCTTTCAAACCAGAAGAAAAACGTCATTCTAAAACATTTTTTTACTTAGCGCTGTCTTAGGACATACGAATCTTCAACAGATTCAACAGATGAGTGTCAATTTCCCTATTCTTCTATTCCTGACTTGCAACTTCTCATTTTGGATGCTTAAACTGGATGTGGCTGTTCCATTGTATGGCAACGTTCATTTTGACACCATGTAGCGAATGATGGAAATAAGGGTTATTATCACGTGAGCCACTTCAGCTGATGCAAACGCGTAATGTGTGCACTCATGCATGCATGGGTTATTAGTTTGGTTGTTCATTGCCTAAACAGGGACAAATTCTACATCACAACCGATTCTCTTGACTGAACAACCTATTTCAGGACTAAACCAAATAGGATTAAGTTTTTACCCACGTCATATCAGTGATTCCAATGTCATTTTCATCATCCCAGTGGAAGAAATAGAACGAAAACTAATTTGTAATGTGAGTCCTCAGAAGAAAATTCAACACAAATTGTTTTTACTATCGATATTTTTATTATTATCATTGGCCGAGAATAAACAAGGACAGGCTGACAGACAAGCACGTACCTGCACGTACACATATATATGCGTTTATAGAGGCATGCGTACATTGGTGAAACAGCTTGTGGCCTTGTTCACACAAAGGTGATTTTAAAGCGATAATTTGGAAAGAACAATAAATTTCAGCACACACGTTTAGAATCCAAAAAGGCTACAGCCACTATTTTGTAGAACACGTACCATCTATTTCGTGGAATTCAATTCTATGGTCTTTGTCTGTACAAGAAACATATAATGAGATCAGGTATGGCGAAAGAATTTATCACCCCGTTGTCCATAGATACTACTGAAGTTATATTCTTTTTTAGGGGATATTTAATTCTTAGTCACACCTAGGCACGTTTCAGTTTTCCCTGCTAACAAATCGCCATTCTCTGCATTACGTTGCTATTTCTGAAAGAAAAGCACACAGTTCTTCTTTTAATTTAAACCTGAACATCGCCGCTATTTTCTGTTTAATTATTATCCTACAACGGTGCGTTTCGGCAACTTACCAAACAGATCTTAGTTCACATAACTGGTGCCAAAAGGCTGAATGAAAAGTCATTTTGTATTATCTTCAGATCTATTATTTGTAGCTTTCCCAAATGAGTTCAATCCAGCCCATTCGTTCGATTGTTTCCTGTCCATTTGAATCGCTCCAGGTAGAGTAATGCAAACAAACTGTTCGATGCTCTCGCCACAGGTTTTTGGGTCGATTGTGGAAAATTCGCTTGCACTAGCGGAAAATCATCTAGTCACTCAGAACAGTCAAAAGCCATGTTGGTGTTTTTAGTGGCCAGATTGTTTTAGTCTACTCAACGACTTTCAACCAGAGTGACTGATGGAAGGCATATTTCGAGAATGGTTTTAAACATGTGACTACGTTCTTTGAAAGATCTTTGGTAACTTATCACTTCGTTCTTATTAGTCCCAAGCTTCTAATGGCTGCTCCAATAGACGTACCTTTTCGGTCAAAAATTGGTCTTATTCAACTGACCTAACATACCCATAATACTCCTTGCAATAAGTGTTTACATGGAAAAAGTCACCATGTGATATCATCTCTCAACTCACCATAAAGAAACCATGGAATCACTCAATGTACAGCTGTTTCACCCTTGTTAGGAATGATCAGCAGTACTTATCCACCACGCCCGAACTGGGACATTAAAAAGGGACGAACGATTTTGAGTCGAACACCTTAGCCATTACGCTACCGGGCAGGTTCTGAACGGTTTGTTGAACTTCGCTACATGATGTTGCACCTCCCCGTCAATGATTTGCACGGTTACTGTCTGCTAGCTCACATCGATCGACCCCTACTGATAGATGACTTCTCTGCAGGTAGCCTAAGTACGAAGAAGGTGGATATGCACTGCCAATGATTCCTAACAAGAAAAACTGTTTTATTTTTAGGAACGATATTATTTCACGTACAACCGCTAAAAATGCTTTCTATACTTGGCATATATTTGTCCTAGGCACATTCCTACTTGCTCCGTTAGCATCACCACTTACCAGATACCGATGAGACCTACGCAAACTCAGCGCGCTGAAACTCACCCAAAATCTTGCTTTCATACTTGAAATTACTTGCGAAATGTCTCTGAGCCAGATTCAGTCGCGGAGTTTGCCCTAGTTATCCCTGAGTCACCACAGTTCTCTCCAGGTGATCTGTGCGGACTTGCTGCACCGGAGCTGCCATGTGCTGCCTCAAGTCATTGCCACGGAAATCCATCAAAGAACCATTGATGGCACATTGGACCTGGCATGATCTTAGTCCCAGAGGACATTAGGGAAAATTTTGGTTTTGTGGAAATTATAAGTGATTGAATTAACGTTCTAAACTATGAAGTCCGGTTTAGGGTTCTGAGTAGATATTCTTTGATGGCGAGGAGCATCGAATAAGATAAAATATTCCATGGCCAGAGGAAGCACCCGCCATTGTTACTACCATTCTGTTGCATAAATGTTGACTAGAACGATCTTCGTCTTTAATTATTTTTAAAAACCACTTTGTGCATGGTTAAATGCAGGGGAATTTCTCAGTAAACAAATTCATGACTGCAACTTGCTGCACAGGTTTTCATTCATGATACTGAGTTTTTTAAGAACAAATTAATACTTTCACACTGTTTAATTCGTTTGAATACCATGCACGCGGTTCTTCTCCACTTTTCAATGGAAGCATCTGCAGCTGTCATTTTGATGTAGAACTCTCAAATTTTGTTGTGCTTTGCTTTCTGGAATTTACTTGGTCCTTCACACTAGCCCAGAGTGGTCGAAATGACAACTACTCAAGTGTTCGGTAACGTTAACATGACTGAATCTATTGATCTCTGCATACACTGGCTCTTCCTCGAATTCTCCTAAATTGGAGAATTGCAACCATTAAAAGAGAAGACCATAAGTTGAACTGTTCGTTTTCTTCGACACGGAACCAAGCGGATCGATGTCTTTCCATAGAGGACAAAACGAGAGAGGCCGTCAGAGTCACAGAGTGCAAGACTCTGAAGAGCTGATGTACAGACTTCCCAAAGAAAAGACATTCACGGTTGAATTTCATGTATCCTAACTATTCGACGTGGAGACTGGACTACTGAATAAAATTACTTGTTGTAGTCTAGAACGTTACAAACTACAACAATATAGCCGCAAACACAACCTGATGGTTTGATTCGACTTTACAGACCTCTGTAAGATATATGATTCATTAAAAGGGTTTCCTCTACCTTATATGTTTGATGCAAACCATAAAGTTGGATTGAAATTTCAGGAATCTTTCACTGACTTCCTCAATCATACTGAATTCACATGCCAACTATAAGGTTCTAGATGCGGATTTCTGATATTAGAAACCAAACGGCGAAAACGGAAAGCAACACTGTCCTAAATCTATAAACGAGACCAGTTACGCAGTGTGCGTACTAGGCTTTTGGCATTTTCGTTACATTTTGTGAAACAAGTAGCTCAATTCACTTCACCTCTTCTCTGTGTCACTGGAACGGCTTGTGTTTGGCGGATGGAACAATAAGCAGCGTACTACAACATATTGTATCATACGTGAACACACAATAATAAAAGATAAATAGCAAACTCGCAAAAGAGAACATTCGCATAATTTACTAACGGAGGCCCAAAATGGAATAAAGGATTTTGAAAACCATTCCGTAGATCACATGAGAAAAGTTAATTGAGAAAGTAATTCAAAAACGAATTCGAATTGTTTGAAGCCATTAATCTGCTTAAGGACAATAAGGAAAATGTAGAACCACATATAAATACCCGGGAGCACACCTTAACGCACTTTTTCGCGTTCGCAAATTTTGATGTCGGTGCGTTGTCCGTGGTGTGGCAGCCCAAACAGGGAGGCAGCAACTGATCTGAAGTGCTTCAATCGCTCGCCCCGATCACTGGCGCTGATCGATAAGCCGAGATGACTCATTGCTGAGCTGTCACGAGCGCGCGGGCTATCGCACACGAAATGGTGTACCACGCTTCGAATGACTCGGTACGTCAGAAGGTATCTGTGGTCTCAAATGAGGTAAGTTATTGAAGTAAAACCGAGCTTTAGTGTGCATCCTGGTGGCAGCTGGCTCAGTGCAAAATGGTGCGTCATTTGGCAGAATTAGACCATGTACATTCGTCCATATTTATCAAACACCAAAGCTTTTCAACCAGAAAATAATAGTGAAAAGTAGGAATCACTTGCATCGGAAAATCCAGGTTTTTAAGCTACCGCTGAAGGGCAACTAGTGTCGAATAACCTCTGATTGTGGGAAGAACAATAGCAACGCGAATATATATCTCCTAAGTGGCGGCTGCATTGTCCAGACCCTGATTAGTTTCTTGTAAAATTTCAAGCAGTTTACAGGTGCCAATTGTGATGAATTGGAAAGAGCCATCAGCAAATAACATGAAATTATTAGCAGGTTGCCTTTATTAGACATGCCTGTATTCTATAATTAGGTCAGTCAAACAAAGGTGACCTTGGATATCTA
>LUCM01005240.1:2324-40659 GCA_008360955.1 Fasciolopsis buskii | reverse complement strand
AGAACGGGGGAATCAAGAAGAGTATGAGGAATGAAGAAGAAACATTGCGTAAAGTTCTCCGCACGTATGACAGCTTCCCCACCTTTACGTTATCGGTTGTCCATCGGGATCTATGGTTCCTCGGTGGTCGCGGTTTTGTTCGGTTGCACAAACCGAAATAGAGGGCCGACTTATAATAGTCCAACTTCGAGTATTTGATCAAAGGATCTAGCCTGCTAGGCGATGGCACGATCCGAGGGCCTCGCAACCCGATGGGAGCTGGGACTAATTGCCAAGATTATAGGCTAGGTACCCTGGATGCTCGTCGCGCCCTCCTGTCACAGATGCCGTTGAACATCGCGGTGTAAACTCTGTGCATTACCTTTGGGGTTGGCTTGGGATCAGGAGTTAATAATTTCTCGAAAACTGATTACTAAAACGCAGTTCAACTCAGTGGAGAACGCCGAATATTGGCCTTCTCCTCAATCGTGGCGCAGCAGAAGCTGGTGGAGACGTCAGATCGTTTTGAAAGCTTTTCAAGAGACTCACTATAATCTCATTTGAATCGTTAAGGGCTTGAATGGATGACACGTCCGTTTAAAAATCACATGGTGATTCGTCGGAGGATTTTCTTCGGTCAGGCAAGGCTTCCGGAGAAATTTTGTCCACCCATCCGTATGCGATACATACTACTGAGAAGAAAAAACAAAACTTTCGGGCCTTTTCAAGAGATTTTGAGAACGAATGGCTAACTGGGTGCCCGGGACACCCGTCAACTGTGTGGTTGAAATCTCAACGAGCGATGCATCGTTGTACAAGTGGCTTAGATTGTGACATTGTAATAAAAGAGAACGTGTTCATCGTTTGACGGCTGCAGCTGCACCTCGAGAGTCTGGAAGTCCGTTTTGCTGAATGAAACACAGGCTACTTATCGGAAACTTAATATTGCTTGGCTTTTAAATTAAAGATCTATGTTCCACCAGAAATCCTTTTTACGTATTTAGCATAGGAATGTTCTGAGAAATTGTGATATCCCTAGTACTAATCAGCGTTTTTATTCCTGATTACAACGAAAAGGCCAACGTGCAGGTTATCTAGAATTGTTTCAGAGATAAACCGATAATCAGTAGTTCGACTCATTATTCTCTTCACTAGAGTCTCGCGAAACGGATGGAATAGCACAAAGACTATTTGACTGTATTTGTTGGCGGGTGGTGGCCATCAATTTACAGTCCAACCTGCCTGTTTATGGCTTTCAGATGAAGGATATCAATCATTGGCCCTACCGTTATCCGTTCGCGATCGCTCATTCAGTGGACCTGAACCCGCTCTATTCACAGTTAAGCAACAATTCAATTATCATGCCCATATTCGTGATTGAATAACATGCTCGGGAGCATATGTACTTGTTTGTGAATTTATTGGAGCCAGAGGTGCTGTCATACAAAGCGTCCTAAAAAAAGGATCATTTTGTTATTGTCGCTTATAAAAAGAGTCTGTCTGTAAGGCTGACTGCGGAAAGTAGCAGTTACATATAAGTTTCCGACATTGAATGGAAAATAGGATATTAGTATACGGCGAATAAGATCGTGCGATTATCACACTGTATTCCTTATGGTTTTATCTCCGGCGTATACAAGACGAGACTGGAATATCCCTATGCGCACACTTGTGCTAACCGGTTTGGTTCACTCGATTGCTTGATAAACGAAAATAGATTTCCTGGGTCACCCAGTGTTACAGTTTGAACTTCCTACAATCTTTGTTAGTATGTCTACTGAATAAGCAGCGATGGCTAGCAATGACATCGGCTTCGAACGCAGTAGACCAAATTTCCCACTATGCTCGGCTACGAATACCGGGAACATTCGAATTGCAAATGCTATCGCGGCTGGAGATAGCCACTGCAACCGCTTGGCATACGATATCATGGAACCGGAGGCCAGAAAGTATGTCGTAGATGTTTGCATGTCACGAAGAACAATACGTTTATGAAATGTCGGTCAAAGTTTTCGTCGTTTAATGTTTTTTAATTCCTTTAGTGCGATCTCTATCGATGAAAATCAAGCAACTTATAAATTCCATAGGTCTTATGCAACCTGTGCACTCTCTCAGATGATTTACTGTTCACCGGGGGAGGGGGGTATTTCCTTTTCCGAATTCCGGATGTGCGCGCTTGCGGTTTGGTGACAATCTTCTCATTTTTGCCTAGGTTTATTTACATCATTTGTTTATGATATATATATATATATATATATGCGTGTTTGTATATGGTCACACGATAGTTATCATAAGTTGACCGGTTCATGAGCCTGGGACGTCCTTGATTGTTGTTCATTTTAGATCCACAGTATGGTGTTGCCCTTGTTCTCGGACGGATCTGTCTAATTCTGGTCGGTTATGTAAACAAGCAACCATGAAACCCTCGGTTGAACTATGAGCATTGATGCAATAGTTATGACTGGGGTGGGGTAGAAGTAACAAACACTCAGTTTTGTTCGGGTTTTCAACATTTACAAATGAAGTGGTTTTGCACGTCAATACTAACGAACGAATAAAGTAAAACGATATTTATTGGAGAAAGAATGCATCAAGTTAGAGGGACGAGACACCAATCATCAGCCCCACGCAAATAGCTGGATGTCACAGATCTCGAGAATTCACTGATCTGGATTCAATTCGCGATTGTCAAGTTTACCGGCGATATCCAGACAGTTATAACTATGGCTTCTCGAAGAGATTTATTCGGATTCCTATCCTCTTGCCATCAGTCTAATTTCCTGACTTGTAATTGGCCGCAACCTTCTAAAATACTGCAAATGTTTTGTGAATGCAAGTGGAAGTGTAAAATTAATATTTGTAACAGTTATTCTTTACGTCGAAATCGGCTAGGCGAATTGTAGACTCGGGCACTGTACCCTCACTAGGTATTCCATTTGACCTCGTCTTCAAAGATGCTTGTTTATCTCTTCTCGACGTGATCTTCTCTGAAGTGTTGTCTTTCTTGCCCAGTAAAAGAATAACTTCTACCGAAATTACGGGCTACGATAATTTCAAATCAGTGAATATAATTAAGTACGCCTTAGGCTAAAATAAAAGCAGAATGTGCACACTTACTCGGCCTACCTGACACACAAATGATGTAACGTGATTCTAAGCGAAGACGGAATCGACAGTTGACGGATATATCGGATTGATTTATCCCACGAGTTACAAAAAAGTGGCACCTGGGTTTGTACGTATGTTCCTTTCGATGGTCCTTATTGTGTCTTTTGCAACTTACTTAGAGGAATTCCACCCACGTGTGGATTGGATTTCATTTTACCAAATAGTGTGATGCAAATTTGCCGTTGCACGTGGTGATACACGGTGAGACCACGTTCTGCTAGAATCACGCTTTGATTAGCATTGTGCGTAGCCCAATGTCGGGTTCTGGTTAATATTTAAATTGCCAGTTTTTTCAAAGGCAAATTGGAAGAAGAATTTCCGAGCACCGGTTTCCTATCTGCTAATAAAGAAAAGAAGTGAATCGCTCTATCACTAAAATGTGATGATTTGGAGGTGCGAAAATCTTTTTTCCGTTACGTTTGGGCTAACTTAAATGAGACTTGTAATATCAGCTAATCTTCTGTTGTCCCAAAAAATTCTGTCCGAGGGGAACAAATTCTGGCTTGTCTCACCGAGTTCAACAATGAGCTATTTTCAGCTCAGCGGTGCATATTTAGCTCGGGATTTTATGATAGGGGACGCGATAGAAATCACTATTCCGGTTACACTTTGATGATATACACCGCCCAGACCAACTATCATATGATAAGTTTGATTCGTCAAGTGGTTACACATTTCTCTTCGTCGTTTCTGCACTCGTCCTTATCTACGGAATAAAAGAAGCACGATGAGTTCCATCGTTTTTCTGCTGCAAGTCAGTGAATGAAATCAGGAAGCAATTGATGCTTTACAGCTCATTTGATTTAATCCCACCATGTTCATGGACTTTTCTTACTGCATTGGCCACTTCTTATCTGATGACATTTTGAACTTGTTGAGGCAAATTCCACAAAATTAGGTTATTCTGACGGGACCGTCGATTTTGGGTGTCTTATTTTACGTGACTATAAAACACTTGTAAACGATAAAACAAGTCACAATGACTGGTATAGTAATCGCATTGATAAAGGGCGATGTTTCAGGAACGACCATTCATTAAAACCTGTGACTACGGGTCAGGTGTGAACTACGAGAAAAAAGTGGAACCTGCCACTTACGTTCTCATGTTGTAACATTAGACTGGCATAAGCTGTACGAAGGAAACTTTAAAAACGCGAGCAACTGTTATGATTGCTCCCAGACAGTCAGTGTTCCTAATGTTTTTTTGTGTTCAAGACAGAAAACGTCGTGGGACAAGGACGGTGATATATATATATATATATATATATATATATATATATATAAATAGCGAACGGGAGAAAAAATCGAAAGAAATAATCAATGCCTTTGTCTCACTGCTTGTTGCCAGACATCTATAGTTTTCCCATCTCCGATTCATTATTCGCAATAATGACCTCCATTCTGATTAGTTGCCCTTGCAAAAAACCCTTCTTGCGTATGTTGTGGACTAAATGAGCAATTTTTCACTGTTTAACCAACTCATCTGTTGTCTTACGTTCATTCCCTTTCACTTTCGACCACAGGACTACCGGCCGAGTTCAAACACTGAGCGCACCACCCCCGTCTGTAACGGGTCTTCTCAGTGGTCAGCATCAGAGCCAACAAAAACAGTCACAACAACTTCAATCTCAAACACAACAACAAGTTCGCAGACTATCTCAGTCACAACCACATACACAGCAATCGACATCGAATTCAGTGTTGTCGAATGAACCACTGCTCACCGCTTTCGTGGCTGATCCGTCAAGGTCGTTATCTTCAATGCGACCTGTTGGTGATGAGGCAAGTAAATGTGAGGTGTGATTTCCTCTAATGTGCCTATTACAACCGCTCATGTTAGTATTTTATCATTCCAACGAGTAGTATCTACTTATCTGAAAGACATAGTCCACATCGCGGATGCAAGTACCGATGTTTTTTCCGGGTGACCATCAGGAGTCGTGTTCCTCGTCTGATTTACGCGATGCACTCGTCGGACAATTGTCATCACCTCTTTCATAACCAGAACAATCAGCATGCTTAAAAATACGGAACTATAAATAAACGGGCTATTACCTTTGGTTAGTTTGGTCAGGAGCCATAACTAGTTTATACATTACGCGAAATTCTGCGTAATTTGCGAGACCCCGAATCATCTGCATCATTATCATCGTCAGATTTTGGTCGGTCGGACCATTGGATTCGGTCTTTTGAGCTGTTTTCTAACTAATTTTCATAAAGGCTGGTTTTCCGGTGAATCTAGTCTACACAATTAGCATAATGTTAAACAGATGTGCACCAACAAGGTCACATGCCCTCAGGCACGCACTCTAAGTGTACGCTTGGTCGTTGTTTTTTCAATCTTCTTGCCATGGAAACTAATCAAAATTCAAGCGGTCGCACACTAACTAAAACTGAATCACCACTAACTTCCTGCACGATGATTTTGAGCTTATGAAAATTCGACTTCTACTATAAAATCGGCTTGGAGTGCAACAATTTGGGGTAATCGGTCTACTCAATTTTATATACCCGCACGAACCATACGGTGGTGTACGTGGAAAATGTGAATGCGAGGTTGACTACTGAATTGCAACTGAGTAGCCAGACTGTTGCCCAAAGCTGCCTCGGTGAGATGGCTGGGCAAATCCCGTGTGAATACGTTCAAAACGTTCGTCTCCCTGAATTGGTCAGTTGCATCAACTGCGATCACACGATTATGGGAATGAAATCGTAAATAAGCGTAAAATAAGAGAGCCAACAATGTAAACGTTAATGCATCGTATTTCCGCCTCTGGAAGGAACAGCAATTCCGACCGTTCTTGACGCGCTTTCCATCCGCCTACAACTACTGGTCTTTCGTCTCAGCGTCCTGTCGGAACAGTTCTCAAACTGTTCTACTTCCATTTGACGTAATATTTTTCTTCAATTTCTGCCGCATGACGTATGCGGTCATGGAAAAGGTCTTATGCCACCAGGGTTCTTACAGCGATTCTCGCTTGATGAAGACAGGCCTTATTTTCTTGGAAGGGCATTGCTTAGTTTGGCGTTTTTTATGAACAACTCGTGCTCTCTCTCTCCGCATGGTTCTGCCTCATTACCTGCTGCCCAAAGAATTTACGTAATACCTATTGTGTTCGTACTTTTGTATCTTCCAACCTTCAGAACTTCAGCCGTGAATTCTTGCCTTCCAAATTGCACCAGCCTTCCAGAGATTTTTTTCTGATAACGTGGTCATCTGTATACTCTAAAGGTGTTATTGTTGTTGCGGTCGCAGTTCGTCCTTCATGATTAATTACATCCACGAACGTGTCGCAGGCTGAGTTCCTTAACACATTGCCCCATCGTTGACGCCCAGTCGTGATAAGTGCCAGTTGTCCGACAGTCTTAAGTCATCGGACCGCTTAACTAAATCAGCCGCTTTGCAGAAGGTTGGTTTACCTGCATGCGGCGCTGTGACCGATTCTCTCGAACGACAATTACGTCCTAGTGCATATAGGAACATGCACTGAAAATGGGTTATATTTTGCCCCTGTGTTCAGATGTAGCCTGAGGTAACTGCACTACCAATACGCTATTTTGAGCCTGTTTGTGCTCGAAAAAAACAGACTGCTCTATTTCTGCAGTGCTCGAGAGGCCGCTCACTGGGATGTTTGTGTGTGTGCTTGCCGATTACCGATCGTCGTTACCTAGGTGATTGCAGACATGTCATTGCAATAGTAAAACCTAGCGGAACGTCATTTCCGTACCGATCGCAATTACGGTTAATTGTGAGAAGATTCAATCGATTTTCATCTATATATCTCAACTTTTGTTCTAATGTCATATCCAAACATACCCTTGTTTGCTATGTCTCAACACTGAAACACTCAGGCTTGCGAATAAACGGATTTATGAGCTTTGTATTGTAGCGGGTACATGCGATGCTGTATCGGTTTAAATTCAAGTCCACAGTTGCCATGTACTTTCGAATGCTCAGTTTTGAATAGTGGTTGTTAAATACGTCACGTTGCGAATGGTCGTTTGAACACCAGGTATTCGAAAGCATAATAGCCTAGTTGTGAAACACACCTGTGTCACATCCGGCATTTTTCAAAATCGACACGCTGCGGCTGCAACGATGCAATAGTTATTCACACGTACTGGTTTTGATCGCAGACTGCGGTATGCGAGTGGCAGGGGATGCCTGTCACAATTGGCTTTTGATCCACTCGCATCAGTGGCAAGCAAGTGTGTGTGTGTGTGTGTTTGTGTGTTATGCGATTGCGCTCGGATGCGTTCTATTCATCAATCTCAAATTTTCTTTGAATAAGTGGTTGTTTCCATTTGCGGTATGATGGTTCTCTATTTGTATGACCGGAGACCAGGCAGCAGCATGTGCATATCACACTTCGACGCAGTTCATCTATTCTTTTCTGAATATCGTTATTCTACCAAACGACAGTATTGTAATCGGTTTCACAGTTTGATTTTTGTCACAGGTGTCTTAAATGCAGTGTTTATGATCCTTTTTCAACTCTCCCCGTCGGTATTCCCTTAGTCATCGTGGTAGCGTTAGTGCGTTTTCACTCCTACTTGTTTCTTTTCATAACTCCATTGTTATTTTAAATTTTTTCTGTCTCTCTTGCTGTTTTTTCTCTTATAACAGGTGGTGTCGTTTGCACAATTTCTCAAACCACAATCAAACCTCTGGCTCTCTAGTCCGTACGCATGCACCCTGTTGCAACCGAATTGTTTGGCCTACGGTTTTCGCGATTCCGAATTCGCCGGCTCGAATCCTAGTGATCCTCTGAAAGGTTATGATCCAGTGATTCACAGATTAGGATCCAAATTGTTGCTCTAATAATCTGAATAGACTGTTGCAGATTTTATGTATACATTATATTATATTTATTATATATATATATATATTTGGTGGCTTGCACGAAGGAGTGGTCCAGGTAATGAAGATTGTGGTGATGGCCGAGGGTTGGGACAACAAAATAGCGTCCATTATGTAGGCATATCGAGAAAAACCCACGTCTTACACGGCGGATATTCTTTCAAAGATTTGATTTATTTTTCATTGCACTCAAACAAGGTGGATAATGGAATAGAGATTGATGCTAATGACTATTTTGTCTCGGTGGTGTTTACTTCATAACCAATATGGTTTCGAAGAGTGTAAACTAATACCATCTTTATCAGAACTCTCAAAAATTGTCGATGCAACTTTCACTTCGAGTTTCTCAGTACTTAAACGAAATAGATATTCATTTGGTCAAGGTTGTAACCGTTAGACAGAAGGTATCGCTTCGGTCCTTGCTTTATTGATATTGACTTTTGGGTGCATAACATCTCCAGATTCTAGAACACCTGGCTATTTGTTTCACCTCAACTTCTTATAGAAGTGTTCGTTTATCACATAGATATTGCGGGTAATTCGTTATCGATTTGCCTTGATATCAGTTGTTGAATCTGGATGGTCTCTGTATCATTTTCCGCGTTATTTCCGAATTATGTTAAAAATGTTAGGAACTTTGTAAGAACATTCTGTTTCATATGACTTCTCGAGAGAATATCTGCTTGAAGATTGCAGGGCCGTGTAATAATAAATAGTACACCTTACAGTACGTGCGTACAAATGTGCCATGTATGGTGGACCACGTTTTGGAGCAATGCAAACTAGATCTCATTAAGTCAGTTAAGCGACATTTCCGAATGGTCTCGAGATGATTCTGAAATAATGTGGGAAATACCCTCGGTGTTTCCACTCCCATTTAGCTGATGGAAAATATTCCATTAGTGAGTTTCGTTTTCGCTTTTGTGAAATGTATGTGGAGTGGTTACGAGCGAATCGTCCGTCTCTCATTCAAATTAGTGTGAGGATCCATCGATGCGCTGTGCTCGATGAAGATGGGCTATTTATTTCGATTTTGTAGATACCTGAGCTTGTGCTCATTTAATACGTTTATCATTTTTATCTCGTGTCCAATAACACCTGTCGGAGTCAGTCTGAAATTCCTATTCCCTATATCTAGCTGCATTTGGACCCACATCAAATCGATCATGTAGGCGTCATCTGTCCAACGCCAATCTGACCGGACTATCACCTTGGTCGCGTTCGGCTTACGCGTTCCCTCGTGCTCGGAATTCCAGTGGCGGTTCCGGTTGTCTGGTACCCTCCGTATTGGGAAGTAGTCCATCTGGAATCGTCTATCCAGACCCGTTGGTCTACTACGTGCCGACCCTGTTGGATGATCCGGATTTGTTGATAGCCACGGGCAAACGAGTGCTAAAACTACCAAATTATTTGGTCAGTCCCACGTCTCGCTTCCAAAACGTGTTCGTATTGATTTTTGGTAACAACGTGGACTGTGTTTTGTTCTTTGGTGTTGTTGTTGTTGTTGTTGTTGTTGTTGTTGTTTTCAAATCCGTTTATAGGTCGTCACCAATTCTAGGCTGATCAGTAGACTAATTCCGTCCCATTTCTGTTTTTGTTCCATTTGGTCAAGCATGACCAGTCACATACCCACGTTTTGTCAATTCTTCCACCTTTTTTATTAGTGCAAAGCAAGGGGTTCATTTGATATAGTGTAACCGTAACGTGTGATGGTTAATTAAACTTCTGCCACCTCAGAAGTTATAGTTTTCAAATCCGGCGGTGGCCCAGCGGATAAGGTCGCGGGTTCGAATTCTCCCACCACCGGCCAACTTCCCCACTTAGCAGCCCCTTGTTGGCCGCGAACCTCTTCCTGAAAAATGATGTGCATTGTTATTTCATTAATAAAAAAAGCCAAGGATAAAAAAACCATACGTGCCAGCCTCTTTGGCTCTAGACAGCACTTTTCTGTCATCCTTCTTGCCTCACCTAACCGATTGGGACCTTGTATGATCCTGTGCCACTCCAGATTTCGGGTTTCCGATCGCTTCTTCGCAACGCCATGAGCCCTTTAGGTTTCGGGACATGGCTCTTCCAGTGCACCCACGGACCAAGCACGTGATGAGAAAATCACCGCATTGGTCTACCAGTTTCGGCTCAGTTCACTCGTCATTGCGTTCTGATTGACCCAAATTCTTTTATCCCGGTGACTTGATTGATGTTGTCTGATTGGTTCATGGTGTTATTCTGAGTTTACTGGTGACGTTGATTCCACCCTTATTTGTTTGGCCATAGCTCGAGTTCGCTGAGCTGTCCAGTCTTTTGGATTTGATTTCGAATTGTAAAATAAATGTTAACGGCTGTTCTATTGCTCCAACCCCTCGTGCCATCTTAGAAAGTCTGTTTAAAAAATATTTATGAGAACAATAGCCACGAGCGAGATGTCATTTACGGTGTGACAGATATTTCAGACGCACTGGATATGCTGACTTACATTCGTGCACATTCGAACGACCTTTGACTTCGGGATCAGAAGTTCGCCTCCAAATGCCTCAACATAGCCGGGAAGGGTGTTTCAGGTCCCGAGTTGGCTACTCGCCCTGATCGCCTCTTGAAATGCTTCCAAGCAACCTTTGTTTCCAATAGACTCTGCCGAGGAAATCCTGCACGACCCTCTAGTGGCCGAGGTGTTTCCGCTAAAGTGCGAGAACGAAGGTGAATTCCACGTGCCTTCCACTATGTTAACTTATCTACGAGAGGTGACTATATCCTGATTCCAAACCGACCACGAGGGGTGTGCGAAGCATACCGTCGTGTGCTTAATAACATCTGCATCGAAGTCGTATGAACCGAGCCATCAGTCATCGGCGTTCACTGGAGTACGTGACTCTCAGATCGTCCTGCTCCCTTGTGGGTTAAAATATTTGACCAAAGGGTCGGGGTTGGTTCCCCTATATCAACCCTCTGCTTCGGTTTGGGCAACAAGGGAATCAAGAATCCCGATACAAGGCCGGTGACCTGGAGATGGCGAACAGAAGGATTGCTTTTGTGGTGAATACTGTACAGTGTTTCTTTTTGCTTACTCTTTCCCGCCCCTTTGTTTTTATCCTTCGTCCTGATTCCGATGACACATGATCTGAATTTAGGTTCACTCAAATATGTTTTTGTATAGAGCCAGAAGGGGTATCGGGGTTGGTGTGATTAGACATGAAACATTTTGTCGCATGTGTAGAGTTATAGGTACTACGGAACGGTATATTGTCCCCGCTAGAAGCTACAATTCTTCAGGAGAACCGGACATGAGGTATGTGAAACTTTGAGAAGTATAGAACAATAGGAAATTCAAACACGTCTGACATGGTGGCGAAAAGCTTAAGGCCCATTCATTATCAGATTGGTTTCATCGCTCACTTTATTTTCGTCTTGTTTTGCAAGTTGCTGGCTTCATGGCCGTCTCATAATGCAACTTATGTGCAGTTTATGGGTTCTTCTTGCTTACCTTCAAGTCTTGTTGTTGATTGCTTTTTGTGCACGTGGCAACTTTCTACGACTCAATTTGAAGTAGAAAACGAACAAGGGAACTAACATAAACCGAAACCCAGTAAAACGTATCACCCAACATTAACACTTACACAATCAAATCCATATTGAGGCACACAGCCTCCTCGTTACGATCCCCCCTCAACGATAGAACGCTGCCCCTCAGTATTCAACATGCATACACACACGCACACACACAAACACGGATCACAAATTTCATTGGGACCAGACCTCAAAGAAAAAAATACGACATGCCATTTCAGGTGGCCAGATAGATTTGGACTTTACCCGTCGACTGATCAATATTTTCCCTCTTGGCCAGTCGACTTCTTTATGAATGTTCAAGAGTTAATACACGAGAGTGTGCTTTGGAAGATTGTTTGACTAACCCAAAAGGGATAGAAGCAGAAAAAACAACAAAATAAATCGAAGCCCCTTAGGTGTGTAAGCCAACATCAACCTTTATGCAATCAAGTCATTATGGTAACGCACAACTGTCCCGTAACACACTAACAATAGATTTACTCACTTCAGAGCGTTGTGCAAGTTTCGGCTTATTCTTTTGCAATCTCATACTTTTCACAACGATAAAGCATTGCTGGATCGTTGAAGGAAAGCACTGGGGACTCGACCTTTTCCGACGGATCTTTATATCTCATCACTGTGGTAGTGCAGTATCCCTGAGATCCTTCTCTTCTCCTCCTTTGTCAAGGGATGGTTGGAATCAATAGGTGATGTGAGCCAATTTCGTAGTCCGTAGCGTTTTCACATTCAAAATCTCTCTTCTGGATGTTTGTTCAAGTTATTATCTTGCAATCAGTCTTTTACTATTCTTTGTTATCTTTTCTCTCTGTTTAGCAGACGTTGATGTGAGGTAGGAACTAGGACCGGAGCACGCTGGCGCAAGACAAGTGGTTGCAAAATTATACTGAACTATAAAGTATCTAGTAAAATTGATGGGAACATCGAATCGGCAACTCTAAAATACGTAGGCGCCTTTCCGTGATTTGTTGTGTTGCTTGCACGATAGCTATCTCAGCATCATTCTATCAGCTTCAATGATTTTGACATGTAATGCATACGAGACAATTATCTTTAGCAAATCTGTTTTTATTTTGAATCTTGTATCACTTCCTTATCACTTTCTTTGTCGTATCGTAATTTTGAAATTTCGAAAAAAAAATTGTTCGTTTTTCTTCTCAGTATTACGTTTCGCATATGCAAACAGCTTTAGTGGGAATTTTGCTCGGTTCATCTAAACTGATTTGTCGGTATGCAACAATTTATTGATTTTACTTCTCCATCCCCGTTTTTCCTATTCCTTCACTGAATTCGCCCATTTTTGCAAATGAACAGACTAGCGTGATTACCTATGTGAGACCCTCTGAACAGAAACGAAACGTCAATCGGGAATTTCACGAGCGATTTCCGTTTATCCAACTCACGTTAACCAAACTGCGCAGCATCAAATCCACTCTCGTGAGAATCAGTCAACGTGTACGTTTCTGTGATTTGTCTGCTTAGTCAACCGAAAAGTCATTCACTCATTCATCCACTTGATCAAACCATGGGGATTGACCTAGAAGCGTGAAGTGACTAGCTTCGGCTTTGCTATCGGTTAGTGCTTTCCGGTGTTGGATTGCGACAGATGCGAATTGCCTTTGGTTCGAAACGCTGTGCCCCGAATAATGTGCAATCTGTCAAACCAACTGTTGTCTTCTAAAAGACTAATACTAAAATTGGAAATAGTCAAAACGCTTACGACAAAGATGAAAAATTTTTTTCTGTTTTTACACGTTGTTGGCCAGTTTTTCCTAAATCTCACTTCAGTGTTACATTGTCAACATGCTTTTTTCAAATATTATATATATATATATATGTATATATAACATATGTAGTGTATTATAATAATAACATCATATATATGTATATATATATGTACTCCATCAATGAATCAGTTATACAAGTGAATACCCATCCATCAATGTAGTCAGCTGCTATGTGAATGAATGATTAGTTAGAATAATGGTTGACTATTTTTTCATACTTCTTTATCGCTTTGAAGTTGTTCAACTGGCTTTTTTCCCGTTATGGTTTTTTTGTGCTTTGCAAACCACAGCTTTCATTGGATTTGTGGATTGCTGCTCACGGCATTGTTCTGTTTGAGAAATTAATCCTACGGGTAAGCGTCCCCATCTGCATCGGTATATTTTTTTTCCCCTCTTTACCTTGATGATAGTACACTCTTTCATCAAAAATACAATTGTAACAAAGACAATATTGCAGCCTCAGATGGTCAAGATTACTTCAGTTTACGGAAAGCAAACACCCAGTTAATTAATGGAATGTATCTGCGTGTGACTTTCACTGTTCATGCACTGATCCCTTCTTTCATCTTCGACCTTCTGACTAATGTCGGAAATGCTCCCTTTTGAGTTTGTCAACATCGTTGCCAGGTTTTGTATTCCCTAAGCCACTCCTCTTTGACCGAATCAAAGTCGATCCAAAATGTTTTAATGCTCACAGAAGTGTGAAAATCTGCTGCACGCAAACGTGATGGCGGACAAGCCTTCCTGGTTCGGCAGGGTATCTATGTCTAATGTAGTGGAGGAGCTTCACCAACCTAGTTATTGACTTAATTCCCTCTGGTTTCTTTTCGTCGAGGTGCCAAGACTGGTTGCTTCTCCGGCGAAATCGATGAAGTTGTGCAAGCACTCACTGGAACGCCTTGTATCGAGTTGTGTCCATCGTGACGACTGAGGCAGCTTGGCCTTATGTTGTATTTGGCACTGATGACATCGCATTCTTGAGCAATAACAATTTGAATCGCTTGACGAATCACGTGTCCAAGTTTGATTTTTCCCTTGCACCTCCAAAATGCAAGGTATTTCTACAAAACTGTCAGGTGTCTATGCGTGCATTCACTCTGTTTTGATCAGATGGAAGTACTCGATAACTCCATTACCCCAGGGGCTTGGTTACAAATGAAGGCGGTGTTAGAGACACCGTCACAACGAGACTACTCGTTGCCCTGGTGTGACGGCTTGCGTGCCTCCATGATCCAACGAGCTATACGGGATGGCTTATCTCAAGCCGAAGATCCAATCATGCCTGGAAGGTCAATGGGTAGAGGCTAGACGAAACAGTCTCTTGGTCCTCCAAGTCGGAAGTTGGTCTGAGTTAGCAACTCAGTCGGAAAAAAACGAGTGGGAGAATAGCTGATCCAAGTAGATGGGCTTCCATTCAGCTGTGTCCCGCTGCCTTGTGGTCAGGTTCTTGTCAGATCCGAAGGCTTTGGGTATGAACCCTAATCATTCTTCTGCTTAGCGGCTGGACTTCCTATCAGTACCCGACCATCAATCCCCATGAGTTACACGCCTACAGATAATTCCATACTGCATCGGTCGTCGTGCAGGCTAATCAGGATCGCGCTGCCCATTGCATCGATCGCGGGTGGGGTGGGTAGTGATAAGCATGCTACTGCTCAGAGTTCTCTCTCCTTTATTCAGTCTGCCTCTTCTGCCTATAACTCAATCTCGTTGCTCGCTCTGCCTACCCATAGTATCCCCAAAATCGTCGTTTTAAATTGCGTCGGATGGCTTGGATGCGCTTAACGTATTTCTGCCTATCGTGTACTGTTCTGTGATGCTTTTTTGCTTGTTGACCAGGGCCGGTATATATATATATATATATATATATANTATATATAGAAGCACGAAGTAGTATCTCGATGCGTAAACAAAATTTGCCCGGGAGCACACGACCGGTTTCGCGGTTATTGTCCCTCGTCAGGTATGCGTACCCGATGCTCTCTTGTCCAAACATCCACATACTTGTACACTCCGAATTGATTGATATTTCTCACCACAATCGAATCTGTAGCAACAGGAGTGTGCATGGAAGCTGTGATTGGTTGATAATTGTTTGTCAGTTCGTCTGAGCCAACCTTAGGAACCAGGGCGGAATGCCTCAGAATATACGTATGTATATATAGAAGCAGGAAGTAGTATCTGGATGCGTGAACAAAATTTGCCCGAGAGGGAAAGCGAAGGAGTGTTATTCTCACTCAGCGGTTTTTCCGATTGAAGTAATGCAACTTTCTTCCTCGGACTTGCCGTTGCTTTGGCCATTTCGTAGTTTTCTGTCCCTGCATCTGTTTCACAAATCCCCAGTTGGCGTACACATTCCCGATTATCGAATTATATTTTTACGTTAAAGTTAAATGTTACGAATCGCAAGCTGTTTGCTTCAGCTAATCGCCGTATCAGCCGAGCGAGTTTGGCTGACTTTGCTAGTCGTTGCCCTAGTTTGCTTCACACCTCGGTGTAACGGATGAAACGGAGTTAAATTTGAACCAACAGTCTCTGTGAGCTTGATGCAATGATTTTTGGTCCGTGATTTCATTCGGCGGAATTCCAGGAATAAACTAGAAAAGTATGAATTGTAACAAATATAACACCGAATGGATAATATATTCGTTGAATACAGAAGCGTGCTGGTCTTGCTACTTAGTCATGTTTCTATATCTTAGTTGAACTAATTTATACTCGAATAAGTTCATTGACCGTTTTCTTCTCTGCATTGTCCCATGCTGTGGACTGTGATTCATGTTCGACGAATTATGAGAGGATTCATCCAACCAAAATTCCATGGGAAATTTTTAATTTGCAACTTGTTCTTTCTGCGTTCTTTGAAAACGCTTCTTTTGGTATCGATAATGAAATATCAACATGATCTTTATCTGTTTCACATCGCTACCGATCATATTCCTGAGCTGCTCAAATGACTGGACTTTATCCGTGAGATGTGCTTTCGACGTGCATCAGCTAGACACCACAGGCTACTGAGGTTGCCTAAGGTCAGATTTACTCTTGAGAATATCGTCACAAGTCACCCGGCTGAAATAGAATGGCCTAGACAGCGGATGTTCGGTCCGCTATATAGCGAAAACATAGAAATCTTAACCAGTGGATTTTCTCTAGTAGGTCGAATTAGGTTACCCCTTCGGATTTATCGAGATTCTCAAAGCATTAGTTGAAGATTTGAGGCCATATGGCTAAATATCGCAGTTAGGGAGGTTCATGCATTCCAAATGCTCACTTTTTCATATAATTTATCTGACATGTAACCTTACCCATGTTCTCTTTCCGGCTAATGTGCGCTGCTTTGCGATGGGAACTAAAACCAGAACACATCAGTGCGAGGTCAGTAAATATCAAATCTGAACAGCTTAGACGATAGAACCTTTCTACTCCACTCTGATTACCACACCAGGTACTGGGGTGTTTGTTCACATACCAACTTTTAGATGGTGACAAAATTGACGTCGAACCGGCCAGGGAGTTTAGCGTTTGATTGTTAAGGTATCTAATCTTCTCAAATCGGTAGGTGGTTTTTTGGACAGAATAAAATACTTCGGTTTGTCATTCGCTTTTTTTTGCAGTTGCTTGTGAATAAACTGAATCGAAGGTTGTGCGCATCCGCCGTGTTGCTTATCAGTGCGAAACTGAACGATGTGAAAAGGAACGAACTGTCATCATTGGTTCAAGTGAGGATTTTCTACTCCAGAGTTTTGACATCCCTTTTTAAAACTTGATAATTTATTTCTTTTCAGTGGAAAACTCTCATTGTTACACTAGGGAGGCAAGGTCAAACAAAGAGTTTTCTGTTCTAATCTATTACACCCTATTTTTATACAAGTGTTTTTTCGTTAGCCTCGTGATTCTAATTTTAAGCCCACATCGACTTGCCGTAATCTTCTAAGGCGAAATCTGATAATATTGTAAATAATGGCCTAAGTAAGTTGCAGGTTTTTCTCGGTTATCCGAACGATTGTGTGCGGATGTTTGATATACATTTTACACCTTTAAAGTTTAAAATACTGTTACAGGACTGCACTGGGTCGAAGCTGAACCTTGTTCTTGCGGGAGAAGAATCAGTTACTTGGGCTGGGGGGGGGTTTCTCACCGGGTGATTGAATATCAGACGAAGTAGCCTTGTGTCCACAGAAGGTTTTGATTGACATTTGCTAATTTGAAACATCTATGGTGTCGACGTGACATCCGGTTATCGATCGCATTTCAAGCAGTAGTGAGGTCAGCGCTACTATATGGCTGAGAAACGTGACCGGTGGGAACGGATATGCAAGTTCTGTAATTCAAAAAGAGGTAGACCCCTTTTGGGCGGTTTTTGTCAAGGGGAATCATCTGACAAGCATGAGTTTATGGACGCGGAAGCACAAGGAAACCTGCCAGATATTGACAAATGCCACATGCGTCAGTGTTGAGAATTTCAAAGGCGGCCGAGAAGTGATCATACAAAAGCTGAACGTCGATGATCCGATTAAGCGGATGACTTTTTTAGAATGGGTCAACGCTTTTTCGATATAATTCACAGGCTAACAAGGTTTTCCATCATCACAGCTAAGTCAAGTCAACCTGAACCATATTTGAGCAAAATCATTAGTTAATTTTTCTGACTCGTCCGAAGGTTGTGTATATCCATATACCAGTAGAAACAGTTACGATGTCATCATTATCATCAAGCTATATTGCGAAATCGGGACTTGGTCGTGCTGTCAGCGGTTGAAATTTAGCGGAATTCCATGTGTTGGCGGTCTAATTATATTGCACCCAAACATGGTCTCTAATGTGGTATTCGAGCGAAAACAAACAGCACATTTGGAACGTCATAGATTGGAGCGAAATGAACTGAAGGTGCATACCTGAATCCCCGGCCATATTAGTGAGAAGATTCTATTACTTGAACGCACTTTTGCTATACCCACGCATTAATAAACGCACTCGATGACGATACTGGATCATGGAACAATGGACTGAGGTCAACAGTTTATTCACGACGCCACAAACACACACAGTCATAGTTGACTTCAAGTCTCACAGCTACAGCTGGGATACATATACACGTAAAAAATTGACTAACGCAAGCGAGATTAACGATATGCCTGAAGCCTAAGCTCTTGAGACATCATATAATGACAGACCGGTTTGCATTGACATATGGGCTGATGCTTCAGTAAGGAGAAAAAGAATGTCTACCAAAAGGAACAGGTGTACTTAATTGAACCATCTTATAAACTATGCATCTGAACCTTTCAAATAGGTCTGGATTGATTGAGGGTAAGATCGATCGAATGCAAAGGGTGACTGCATGTCCGTGCCCGTGTGCAAGAATGGCGTTGAAGTCAATGTGAAACAAACGCATTTTCCGTATTCCTTTATCTCATTGTTACAATGATATATGGTCGGGTCTTCTCAAACTTACACGTCAATCCTTGGCTTCACACGCTGAGATGATTCCGCAACGGACCACATTCTTGTTCTGCCTGTTGGCGCACCAGCCGATACATGAATGACGAACAGTCTAACGCCACCGGAAGCCTCGAGCGTTCGGACTTTAAGCATATCGTTAATAGTCTCCAGTAGTAGAGTATTTAGTGCTATTCTCCAAACAACCATCACACAAACATTAATGCCCAACTTATTATGATGAAACTTTGCATCTGTTTTATCCCTATTCGGAAAGGCCAACGGTGTGAATCCACCCTGCCCTAACTAATATTCGAATCCCGTGTAACGACCAAAGGGGACGAGTTCGGATCTGAGTGAATTCCGCTTGCTGGCTCTGAACGGTTTCTTCGTGTTTCAAAACAACCCGAGGCCCGATTCGATGTGGAATCCAAATCAAAACAAGATTGCTTCACAAACTATACTACTGTTTATGAGCTAAAACACATGTACAGAAAATGGTCATATCTTTGAGAATGAACCACAGTCACCATCCAGCCGAGAATTAGTCATAAGTAAGACAATTCTATACACAATAAATAGCAGACAAAAAAGGATAAATGGAAAATACCTATTTTGTAACCCGAACGAATGCATTGAGTTCTGAACACTTCATCAAGCCCGATAAACAGTTTCCCGAACATGCTAGTCAAAACTAAACGCAAACAAATGGCTCGTCTACCTAAACGCGAAGGTGAAACTGGACTATGACAAAACGGAACAAACTGTTCTGAGTTAGTGCGATTTACAGTCACACCCGATACCCTCAATACTACGCCAATAAAAAGTACAAACAATAAAATAAAAAAGTAAATGTAGGCAGGTGAAGTGAAGGAAATCAGAATTACAACACTATCATCAAGATTGAGGGGGCCCGAAGTGGGTTAAAGAATAGAGGAAAGTAAAAGTCGTGGGATTTTTTTAATTAATGTTGTGTATCGCCACCTTTCGCGTGGAGAAGGACTTTCAGTACCGTATGGGACGGGGTAACATTTGGGCTGATTAAAATTCCTGCAGCTCCGTTCTTGTGCTTTTTTATTGGATCAACGTTTTGACATTGTATATGGTGGTGATTCGCATTGATTCAAAACAGTTTATCTTGTCGCAGTCCAGTCTCGCTCCCTCGTCCAGGTTGGCGGGTCGTAGACTGTCGGGCACATCAGAGCTTGCGCTATACTCTTTCGGTTGGTAGCAGGGAGTGGCATGCTGTCTACTTTATAGGCTGCTAGATGGGTTTGAGGGGAGGAGATCGATGCGGAATCCCTTCGATGACTATCTATGAGTATTGAAGGATGCAAAGTCTCCCTCATGCAAGTGAACTACACGGCTGACTTAGACGCATTGGCGACTCTCGAAAGGATAGTCAAAATGATACCACATTCGCTGCAGAGCAGACGGGAGACAAGAAACGGCATAGCTCAGGAGGGTCGTGAGCCAACTGTCGGTGATTTGGTTGGTTCCATATACATTTAAGGCAGTCGGGCAAGCGTATATCTGCTCACAAATAGTGCGCTGCCAGGCGGGAGATCAGTGCGCCTCACCAATCGGGTTCGTAAATATGACGTGCAAGATACGTCACGTTTACTATCTGTGATAATGGGGTCATACCGAACTGGTTTGCTGACTATTCCGATTAGGATTTGACCTAATTACCTAATATGTCATATTCAGCATTTTAAGATTACTCTAGAAATCAGATATGGTCGATAAGGAGTACGCTTGGATTGTATACGATCAAGTTGGTAGTGATGAGTTTTAGATACAAAACTAAAACCTGGCAAGTAGATTATAGTTTGTTTTTTTAACCTCTTTGCCAAGTTGTTCGGTAGTCGTGGCACGCAGGATCAAGTTATACTGACAGGAATTCAACAGACGTTTCGCAAACCGTGATACAGAATCTGTGCACTCACCACGTCACAAACATGACTGTGAACCTTTATCTTTAGGGATGAATTATTGAAGCTGATATTTTAACAAACTGTGCTGCTCAACAATTTAATCCAACCATTATGGATGAGTTATTTTGCATAGAATTTTAGTGTTTAAGTCGTTTTCGACGTACTCTCTTCGGCTCTTCTCCCCTCCGTATTCTTCACCCCCGTCATGCACCATTGTTTCTACTTTAAAGGAATTGGAGAACCAATTCAAAATTTCACGTCGTGATTTGATACAAACAGAATTGGATGTCGCCTTGAGTTTGGAATTCTGTCTTGTACCCGGCGATCAGGAAATTATGATCCATTACTTACGTATTCACAAAAGTCTGGATCTGACTCCATCATACAGCCTCAGTTGCCTTGGTCGCCTGCCCCATTCGGCCTCATTGCCATCAGTGACAGTTCATGAACATGCGACAGCGTGAATACACAAAAATATCGCTGCATGCTTCTTGCATTTATATTGTGATATTCCCCTCCCTTTCCCCACGCCCACCGTTTTCCACTTCCTTCTGACAACCATCGACCAACTCATCATCGTCATCACCATCATCAATTTGTATATGTACATGCTTTCACAGATCTGAGTATTTACAACTCTGGTTGCATATCTAAGAATACAAATTGAGGGCGCAGACTCTGAAAATCAGCCTATATACATGTATGTCCTCCATAAATTTACTCTCGAACTGACACGTTAGTAACTGTGGTCACATGTTTAGTGGTACTCATGCAGATTCGAATTGGACTAAGTTTGATCACAAGTTGCTTCTGTAATTCACGTTGAACTTGTCGATTTCGTAAATGTGAAAAATTATGCACAAGTTACAGACCACTCCAATCGTATATTCTCAGAATTGGGAACAAAGATCAGTTATTACCGCAACAGTGTTACCGCTTTTAAGGTGCATATCTTAAATAATTCAATAGCAGGTTTTATGCAGATGAAAGTTCATGGGCATTATGCGATCTCTGCACGAAAGCATTGGCTAATCAAAAACAAGAGGGTTGGTGGGTACTGCTGATTCGTGATTAGCAAACCACCTGGCCGGGTGTCCATAGGGATCTGATAACTTAGAGCAGGAAAACACCTGATTTAATGCCCACAGCATTTAGATATATGAGTTCGATAGATAATCTGGCCACAAGTTCGGTGTTCATCACATGGTGCTGCATATTTTCAAGAAGTGTAGGTCACGTGATTCCACTTTGAATAGTCTTGTGATCCGCGATGTAAGTGTTCAATCGCATTCACTAACTTTCAAAACTGACATTGTTTGGATTACTCTTCAAACTTGCGGATGGTTGAGTCACTTGTCCCATCACCAAAACCAAGAAACACTTGCCCACTTGAAATACATCCGATTTCAAAATCTATCATTAATCAGCTTGTTGAGCCGGGGCTGACTAGATCTCTTTCATGATCGTGGGCAGGCACGAACGTGTGCCGCAGTGCTATTAGTAAAAACTTCGAAATGCGCAGCGTGTTTTGCCCACCTATACTAACGAGGAACGTGTGGGGCAAAATTTTCAGTCTTTGGTCACTGATTTCCCCTGGTAGATTCAACTAAAACGCGTTTGATGATGACAAATTGTCGATGGGTAAAATTCCTCAAACTTACTAATTCACAAATGGTTAAACATTTCTAGTTTACCGTATACAGGTTTAGTAGAATGTATTCAAGCGAATTAATTTTCCTCCAAAAGGTCGTGTAATTATTCTATTCTGACGTAAAGCGCGTTTGTACCTTAGAGCGAAATTCCGCTATTTTCCTATTGCGTTACTTGTTAAGCTTCCGATTATATTACGAGAAATGGCTGAGACATCAAGACCGGATATGCTTGATAAGGCAAACGATAGAATTTATGAGGACAGCCACTGGGCATTCGTGTGGAAATTTATCGCCCATGTAATTCTAAAGGCCTTAACATGATCGGAGCTGGTTGTCTCCCGCTCCGAGATAACTGTTCGCTCTGAACGCCTCTCGAAGTGCCCCCTAGGACCACTATCTCACATAACCTGTTCTGGGAAAGTTTTACGAACTGCCTTCTAGTGACAGAGGTGTTCTAAATGGAGTCCAACAACGACGACGGTTATGCGGCGCATCTACCGTGTTGACTAGTCTTTGGCAAACCCTGATTGCAAGTCCATCATAGGTGGGATACGAAGCCTACGGTTGTGTGCTCACTGGCATATGCGGCAAAACAATACCTGGACACCCAGGATGCCCATCCGAAGGCGTGTAAACTTCGCAATCAGTCGCCGGTCGCCATTGGGTTGCGTGACCGTCAGATCGCTCTAGTGCCTTGTGGGTCAAATCAGTTGGTTCCCTGAATCAACCCTCTGTATCGGTTTGGGAAACCGGGCGGTATCCAGCCCACAAAGGAATCATGAATCTCTATGGAGGGGTGGATGACATGGAGATGGGAAATGGAAGGACTAACCTGGGTGGAGAACTCAGCCAACGGCTTCTTTTTCTTTCCCTTCGCTGTTTTCCTGCTTTGCAGTGCTTCCAGCGGCATATATATATATATATATATATATATATATATATATAATGAGTAAAAATGTCTGCAGCTCAAGTTGTATATTTTAGAGGTTAGAAGGCATTCGTTATGATATTTCGACCCAAACTGGGACTTGTGGATGAATGATTGAATAAGATCGCTAGTCCCGTTCCTCTTGGTGCATTGTCGGTCTTTTTGTCTCTCTATTCTGCATCGTGGGTCTTGTTAGGATGACGTATTGTTTATCAATCTCGACATGCCGATTGAACGAGTTATTCAAATGGAGGGCTTCCAGAATCAGTCACTGCCCCTTTCTGTTTGACCGGCTGACTCCCTTTGCGTTGTTGATGTTGACCTCATGGCCTGCTTGTGCATAGGGGTTCCATATCTGCTAATGTGGATCAGCGCGTCGTAGTGCTAGGCTGTTCGTGCAAGCGTGCACGTACTTGTTTGCCTGACTCACCGACATATTGTTTATGACACTCGAGTCATGGAATGAAAAAAATTACACCTGATTGGACGACGCGACGTTTTCCGTTGCATAGAGCAGGTCCGTCGGTTTGTGGGAGATTGTGATATCTATGTTAACGACACGTATGTAATCACTAAACAGTATGAACTGCGACGAACTTTCACCGTTATGAATGGAGTTTTCAGATCTCTTAACACATGCATCATTCATCCATAACTATCCGCCATTTTTGGAGCGTCTGCCGTTTGTTGCTTCGTCACACCAGTTCGATTTTATTGTTTGCCATCTACTGGACTCCTAACTTGGTCTCGAGCATAGCTTGCTGTTGTTTGGCTTTAGTTCGGTGCCTTTTTTCCAGTACTTGTTGTACCTAAATCGTTTTAGTGACTTTTTGTCGCAATTTGAAATATAAAGACCAGATAGCGACTCCGTTGGGGTTGGGTTTTTATACATTTGCTTATTTTGTTGTGAATAGTATGGTGGCATTTTGGGATCTGTCCTTGGTTTTGTTGTCAAATTTGGTCGCTGCTTGTTGATCGGACGTTTGTTCGAAGATCTCATACACCTTCACTACGAACTCGATCAGTAGAACTCAACCGTGTGAGAACTAACAAACCCATTCTAAACACATTCCCTCCAGTTGTTCATGACTTGAAGACAATGCTGCATCGTCTAGCCTGTCCATGATTGGTGCAGTATAATGTACTGAACGTTCGCCCTTCGTGGTGAGACGATGTTGTTAAGTATTGCCCTACATTCATCGCTCTACTGCAGGTCATAGTATGATCACGTTGTCGCTTCTTTCAGCCCTGCTTAGGACATGAATAAAAAGCGCAGAAGTAAACGACAATCTTGCGTACGTAAAACTTATCCGAGGTATAAGATGGCGTGTAGAGTAATTATCTCTGTCGCAGAATAGCGCACAAAAGTGCACCTCGTCATTGCTCACGCAATACTCCCATCAAACTTGAGGAATACTTTGAAAATATCGATGGTCAGAAACGGCTGGCGAGGATCAAGTCTCGCAACGATAACGGAGAGCATTAAGTATTATCCCATCTCTTTTCCTTTCCCTGAGGAGAAGTCATGCATCTGGACGGTGTCACAGATTCACTGCTCTGATTTTCGCTGTTTTTGATTTGATCTATCGATTACTTTTAACCGATCACTACAGAGGATGAATATGGACGTAGACTGCTGCCAATCCTGAAGAACTGCCTTACACTTAGCAGACGCGAGACATTCGGCGTATGGATATCCCGATAGCCAAGAGATCCCGTGCGCCTTAATTTGCCTTGGCTTTATTCCCTCAGCAAGGCGATCTGGTCGGTATACTGGTAATATAAAGAGAATATCCCATGGGAATAGTTGGACCCCATCATCTGCCAGACCATACAAAATGCTTTATAGAATATCGTCAATAACACATTTGACAAGAAAATGGGATATAGAGCAGTCTTGTCTTACACTACTGGAAACGTCAAAAAGTCGCGAAAGCTGATCGTGAACCTCAGCCCGATCTGAGGTATGACGATAGACTGACACGTACTCTTCTAATACGATCATTTCGGTTCAGTTTGTACAGCCTTCAGTGTTCCACCAAGTCGTTCCCTCTTCCGTTAGTACATCGCAGCATCAAATAACATTTAAACAAAAAAAACCCACAAGGCTGGGGTACAATAGAGAGGCGGAATTACCTCGATTGCTTGAACGCGACTGCACTGCTCGGCAGACAGTCCGAGTCAAACGCCGCGCAAAAGTCTATAAACATGGCAACCGTTGTCCTTTGGGATACGTACAGCAAACAACAATGGGCTGCACCTATCAGTCGGCCATCTTAAAGGCGGAAAAGTCTCTTGGGATCTGGGAGTTCACAATTTCCGGTGAGTTCCACTTACAGTTACTTAATCAATTAAATGAAAGCAAGCAGAGTAAAACGACTCTTCATTGGTGTGGTTTTGATTCTCGCCGACTTCGGTCATCTCCTCAGTCTGTCGTCTTTGTTTAACCATACTTCTGTTTGTCCACCATTCTATATTTCTCTCCCAATGAGCAAGTTCAGTGCAGAAAAAACACCATTGTTACGACATTTTTCGCGTCATTTCGGAATTATGTGAAATTTGTTAGGATTTATTGCAAAGAGTATTCTGAATTCTATAAGAATATGTCTGTTTCCCACGAAATGTGTCGAGCGGATATACACTCACAGATCTTATAGCAACACACGAATAGTTGCGGTCAAACGAGAGAGGTTTTTAAGTTTGGACGTGAAGGTCACGGGTTCCAATTCTCCTATCGCTGTTCAACTCCCCCACTTGATAGCTCTCTATTGGCCACGACTCTCTTTCTGAAAAATGATTTATACTGTAATTTCGCTAATGTGGAAAGTAAGAATAAATAGAAGAGATAAGATACGCAAAAACGTCCCGGTGTAATGCCATTTGGATGGCATTTCCGAGTAATTTCGACATAATTCCAAAAGAACATGGGAGATTTCATAGTAACTAAACTTTATTCCCTCTTATTTTTGGTCTTTTACTAGGCCGGCAGATCCTTAGTCATTTGGTACTCTAACCTGTATGACTATTTCATGCGTTCCATTCCCACTCACCCCCACTGTATTAAAACGCGCTATCCACATGCGACCTGTTTCACGCATTATCCCCTTAGTTTCTCTCTCTCTTCTGGCCACAAATTTTTCTTTAGCCAACAACACGATGGGTTGTCTCACTTTTGTAATTTAGACAATTCGTTCATTGCCGTGAACTTTTGGGAACCACCGGATACCTAATTAGTGTACGTGCTATCTTTAAGGCTCCTTAGAGCGTTTCTCATTTCAGCATTTCGGTCGCTTATCCCTTTCGATTTGTACATCCTTGCATCCCGAGTTGTCGAAGTGTGCCCACAGGAGTTGCAGTCGAATTGCCCAGCTCAGCGAACAAACCAATGCCATCCTATTGAACCTGAGCTACGAGAAAGAACATCATTCTCTAACCTGCTACGATATATATATATATATAATAGTAGAGGTTAGAAGATGTACACTTTGCGTACAAAGGGGCAGCCACCTTCGAGGAGGTTGCGTGACCTGTTTGGAAAGCACAAAAGCGGAAAAGTCAACGCGAACCGATATCCAATATCAGCCACAGTAAAGATAGCTGAATTTGTCTGCACCGGAATCGTTCAAATCATTCCACACTTAGACACATACCGGGTCTGTATTATTTGAGCCATATGTTGAAAGATGGAAGTTGGAGAATGCTTGGTGTGCTGCGATATCACGAGTAAAAATTGTGTATTGGAGAACTAACTTTAAATGCACATTAACTGGTTCTCGTTACTTCTTTCATTACAATACATGGGTTAACTGAACACAACTGAGTCCGCAGTGCTTTACCCTTGCGTGTGTCGTGCTGATCTTCTCTAAGGGGCTAATATTTGCCAATATTGTTGTTCCCATTCACTTTCATCCTCAGACCAAAATAAATTCTGACTGTTTTCGAAAGTCTCTAAAAACCTTTCGTCTGCACGTTTGTGTCTTTGCATTACACAGAAATATCTGCCTTGTCTGCAACTAAGGTAGAACACGCAGTCACTTGCCATTCACATAATTTGTACTCTGAAACGGCCAAAGACAATACAATACCAAAATCCCTGGCGCTCTGCTTCATGGTTGAGGATGCTCGGTGACTTTCAGTTTTCCCCCATCGATGTCTCCGAAGTATTGCTCGTGCTGGTGGGGACATCGGGTGAGCAGTGACGAGGTTCGCCGTCGTGTGTTGGGTGCGGACAATCATCCTCTGCCTGCGATAATCGTTCTACATCGCCTTTGTTGGCTTGGACACGTATTGTATGCCTGCCATCGTGCACATTTTGTGATCTTTTCGTACGTGCTGGGCAAGCCTGGAGAAAACGACACTGGCATCCGACTGTGACTTGTCGTAGAGGTATGACGAAGTTAGTTTCGGCGTTGGTCTCGGTTCATGCTTCCCTCCTTCCTGATTGGCACGCAACGGATGTGGATTGTCTTCAGGTGAGGATACTGAGTGACGTGGTTTAGTACCGAAGTTATTGGCGCGAAATGCTGTGTGGCTTTTTTAAAGAATATTTCGCCCTTCCCATCCTAAAAACAGAAAAAGAACCAAAAAATGAAATGTCTTCGATGGAACCACAAAATCACCTTTTTTTTCTTCTTGTTTATTGCTTCTTTCTTCCGTCTCTGGTCTCTGTCTAGTTTTGTCTGGATCTTGCTTTGGTCCCATTTCTGTTTTCAAGCAGGTGTAATACATACTATATATATATATATATAGTTATAATAGCAGGTTAGAGAATGATGTTCTCTCTCGTAGCTCAAGTTCAACAGGATGGCATTGGTTTGTTCGCCGAACTGGGCAATTTTATTGCAAACGTTTCACCACCTATCGAGGTGTCTTCGTCAGTGCTTTGATGTTGTGGCGAGCGTCTGGTTGCCGTCGTCCTTCTAAATTTGTCACTTAGTCTTTTAGTCGTTGTTGATTGGCTGCTCTTGGTGAGGTGGTAGGCTAGAGATGTTGCCCCAACATCTCTATTGGCACCTTGTGCCAGATGATAGAAAAAATGATTCGGGCCAAATGCTGCCAGTGACTGGTCGAGTACTACTTCGTCGCACTTAGTATGGTTATACGAAGAATAGGTGATGTATCACTAACGTCTTTTGGTTCCTGGACAAAGTTACCCGGAAATTATGCGATGGATTTCGACTCGAAGGACCATTGTCTCGCGTTCATCAAGTTCGCGTCATTCGAAATCTGCGTTAAATACGTGAGTGGCTGACGAAGCTTCTTGACGAAAAGATTCACTGAGATGGTAGGGGAACAGTGGTATATGTTGGACGTAACCGGTGAAGTTCCGCAGGAGTCTGTATCGTGCTTCTGTTACCCCTGATTTTTGTCAACAAAATAGCTTCGGGTTTACAATCATCGAACGTCTTCTTGGTCGATAATGTAAAGGCGGCACTATAAGCGGGTGGAGATGATCTCAGTAGTCAAATTTTGGTGGTCCTAGACTGGGCTGATAGGTAGGACGTACTTATGAATGTGAATGAAAGTTGCGTATTATTCCAGGTGGCTGCCAGTCTTACAGCCTGTCTATTCTAGACGTGGTGAGCTGGTTTAAAGACCAGTGGCTAATCGTTGCTTCCGATTTTCAAAGAAAAGATCAGTAGACACTGGCATTTCAGAAACCTCAAGGTGAATCTTTTATTGTAAACCTTACAATGCTAACAACAGTATTGTCGGCAGATGTCGTATTGCACTAACCTTTCGGCTACCATGGTTGACCAAGAAAAATACAAGTTTTACGGCAGAAAATGGCAGATTTTGCACGAATTTTCCGATAAACTCGATGTGAATTGTTTCGCTTGATTTCGGGTCTGTCCCGCCTCAAATGAAAGATATTCACGCCGCCACCTCGGGTAGAGCTAGCAAGTCTTTGTGCTTCAAAGATTCATCCTGTTTAGAACATGTTCAGAAATTAGCAGCGCGACTGGTCGAGTGTCAAAGAGACTTAGCATTAGAGGCTTCGCTTTGGACCGGAAGAAGTGCTACTGAAATGTGACTGTAATCCTTAGGGTCATCAATGGATTATTAGTTTCCATCTGAAGTAGCCTATTTCAGGTAGACCGTGCGTAATTGTCGCTCAAGAAATTATCGGCGAAAGTGATTAGTTAAATAGCACTTTTTTGGCCACATAATTCCCAATATGTGAAACAGAGGTTACTTGCAGAATTGGCTAGGTGTGAAGACCACTCTTTCCTTTAGGTAGGCAGTAGTTCGTAATTGGGATTCGATATGTCGAGGTTGTTGGTCGGAACGCCCATCTCACTCACCGGTACAAAGCGATAAATAGTGAACAGTAAGTTAAATCTCATCAAATCTCGTTATTTTAGTTTATGCGACCAAGCGCTAGCTTATGGTCATTCTTCTTGCCGTCAAGGTGAGATAGAGTCTTATTTTTCATTACAATGGGCAAAAGCGTTGCGGTCAACATCCGGTAAGAAGAGAGCGAGAAGAAAAGCTCATTACATGAATGAATTGAGCACTTATAATAGTTTGCCCAGGAAGTCAAATGAGTCACGGTCCCGGCTGGTCAAGATGCCTGTTTAATATGCGACTGTATAGTTCCCATAGATGTAGATTCTGCAGGGTGTAGAACAAAAAGCAGACCTTGTTGATATGCGGCAACGACACGTTGATAGCTCATGGTGCGGAAGATTAGCGAGATTTGACAGTATCTTGTGAGCGAAGTTTCCATACCTGAATGAGTGTTCATCACACAGTTTGGTGGACGCTTCATTCAGTTGGATGAAAGATACCCAGTCCTCGGCGATGAATTTAGGAACATTTTTTGAATAAACCTGTGAAAATAACAGGATGGCAGCAAGGTAGAATTGGAAAAACGTTAGTATACACAGCAGCAGATGGTGCTTTAATTCACCTTGTACCATCGGAGTCTCCTGATTTGAAATGACAAGCGTCGAAAATTCTTTACACAAATAGAAACATGAGAAGTCCACTTTAGATTTTTATCAGTAATAACTCGCTGGATATTTCAAGAAATCAACCCTGGTAATGGTATTTGAATTGAGGAACGACGATTCAGATGTACAAATAGACTGGAGCTGGGAGAACTCACAGTTGGTGCATTTAAATTTGTTATGATTTAAACCGGATTGGACAGAAAAGTTGTAAATAAAAGGCAGGCTGTTGGAGAACTGTGAATGCCATCGTTGCTAGAAACAGCTAACTGATATGCCCATGCAACGGGACCAGTTAGTAGAGTAATCAAATTTCTTAGCTAGCAAGGGCCTAAGACAAGCAAATGTTTCCATTTTATGAAATAGGACGAATCGTGGGATATAGTAGAATGCAGACAGACAGTCTCAGGCGCTGGGATATGAAGATTTCGTCGGCTTGCTAATATCATGAACAAGGGAAGCGACAAAAGTGAAGCTGTTAGATTTTTAGTCGAATTGAAAGGGATCGTCGAGTAGACTCACAGTGAAGTATTAGCACTTAAGCACAGCACGCTCGGTCAATTTAGGACTGGAGTAACTTGAGGCAATTGAACGAAGGAGTTTGTTTAGAAGAGCGGAAAAACCAGATTCTAGAGTGAAAATGATAATGATGAGTCTCAACCAGTCGGGAATAAAACAGAAGCATAATAATGTGCTAGTTAAGAAAATGGATGCATCGGTCAAAGTCCTAGCGCCGTGCCCCAAAACAGACTGGAATATATCGTCATGACTTACTATCGTGGAGCGAAGAAGGTTCAACTGCTGTTCTGTGGAATAAAGGTAACTAGGATTTTATCATCCATTGCACATGTGACTGGAGTACAGTGAGGACTGATGAGTGGGCTGATACTACATTTGTCATCCATAGCACAGTTCACAAACCTCATTTTCTTCACGCACCACACTCAAATATGATAATCTAAGAGATGATTTAATAGAAAATAATCAGGTTATTTACTTCCGCGTCGCATCAACTTAAAACCGAAAAATCTATGCGAAGAATGAGTTGCGCTTATAAGCCTCGATCAAGTCACGTGGTTTCGCCACTTTTCTCAGGTATGTCAATGGGTTTGAAATTCAAATATCCAGGCTGAACATGAGATTGGACAGGCAAAGCCCAATCCACCCTAGAGATCGCGCTATCAGTCGAAGGCCACAGTAGTGCCATAATTTCAAAGTCATATAGCGGGTCGAAATCAAACCATAGAGCACATATTGTGTAGGTGCAGATAACTGCAATCAAATTTACATACCCGCTATAGATGCTACCTTGAATGGCTGCAAACATTTGCAGCACATAGACCAGGGCTATAACTTAGAGCTTGTGACCGGAGGAGCCTTTGAAAGTTGGCCGTTCTGCTCCGAATTCATTTTCTTATCTGCCAAGTTGTGTAACAGAGTTAGCCTGAATGGCAAAAGTTCTGCTGCACAGGCGTATTTTTGAATTCTCGCACGTTCAGCTGAAGGTCAAGAAATCGAGTTAAACGCTTGCTTCCGGAAGCTCGTAGAGAGATGCCCTCAGACACCGTTCATCGGGCAGACTTCTTATACCATCCATTTTATCTGCTGCTGTACTATTTTCCTTGAGAGAGATTGGCGGATTAGAACATTAGGCATTCCAGGATGCGTTTAAACGAGTTGCAGGGAAGTTGGTTACACATCGATAGTCATCCTAATGCAATTCACCTGGGGGCGACTCTCTTTCAAATGTAGCACATAAAGAAGACAGTTTCACGACGCTTTTCTGTCTCAGGCTGTGTAAATCTCCTCGTTCAGCATTCCATTTTAACAGTTCCAGGATTAACTGCACCTCTATCCGTTGCAAACCACGTTACCTTGGGTCATTTGGGTACATTACTATCTACATTGCTCCTGATACCCGAACGAACGACTTTAGACAAGTTACCGATGGACCATCCAACCACCTCCTTACATACCTAGACCATTCTTCATGTGTTATAGTCAGCCACTTTGACAGATTCGATGCTTCTTTCTTATCATCCCTTGGTTTCCTCAGTTTCGTACAATTTCCTGCACGTAACGATGCTTTTCTTGACCTGGTTTTAGTTAACTTTCTCAACATGTTCTATAAACATGCTCACACTGGGTTGTCAGACCATCGTAATGTATTTCATCCCAAAGCTTATTGCAAAGGCAATTCGTTAACTCGATCCATATTCCCATCCTCACTGTGACAACTCGTGCTTGCTTCCAAATGAACCTGAACATACCGCGTGATACGGTAGGCTCTACTGACTTTTCAGTCCTTCCTCCTCACAAGTATTGTGAGCACCTAACTGATTATCTCACCGTTCACTATGATGCCCGGGCCCCACCGGGATATGTTACTTCCGATCCTACAGATTTTCGTCTCCCTACTTAAAACGATTTTGTAGAGCTAAAGAAGTGGCTTACAAGTTTAGTTTATTGCATACCGCCAGTCTTCTCACTACCTATATGGAAGCTGAGATTAAGCGGCTGAGCGCACCGTATGTGGACTCCTTTCTTGTTAGTAGGAGTTGCCATGAGATATGGAAAAGGTAAAACAACTGTATAGCTAGAGGCCAAAATCTGTTTCTAACTTCCAAGAATTAACTCGTCAGTCCTTGAAATGCTCTGCTCAGCCCTGACTTACCCTTCAATTTGTTGTTTTTAATGAGATCATCGTTTTTTCCAAAAACTCAGTTCTGACAATTTAGCCTTAAGTTGAAAGTAGTAAATCTTGTAGACCTATGTACTTTCTCCCTTAACACCCAAAGCATGGGCACTCCATCTTGCGGATCCATTATCACAGTTTTCAACACCTCCATGGGACCGCAATCAGCCCTCCAGCGACTCCCAAAGAAGAATGTGGAAAGTATTGGTCATTTGCTAGCTTTGCTTCCTTTTTGAGGGCGTTCGAGAACTTTCTTCTTAGTCGTATTTTTACTGACATCTAAATCCGTAATCCAGTGCGCTTTTTGAAACTTTCATTTGTCTGTATCAGATGTGGTAAGTTTTGTTATTCATTCCGCTGCCTCTGTTGCTGGTGGACCAAAAAATTACGGCCCGGTTTACTTGACTATGCAGTCGCTTTCGGCTACGTCCGCTGCAGTATACTCTATGCGGAGCCTCCAAGACAATGACAATGACTCAGGTGAGTACGTTTGCAACTGCATTGATCTTAACTAATTTGGACTGACCGAGGTTCGGAGTGTTTTGAGAAGTCGATGGTCCATGTGATGAATCTATGTATGCACCACTTATTGCCACCATATCTCATCAGCCAAGTCGATGTGACCGTCGAATGACAGCGGCAGTCGCATGCATTCACGTCCTGCCGGCAAAGTCAAAAAAGCAAATTCGTCAATTAAGTGGAATAAAGAAGACGAAAAGCGGACGTCCAAAAATAACGACGGAATATGCTAGAAACAATCCAGAAAACAGTATGAAAATCTCCGATTGAACGTTGATTCCTGCTCCAATCACTACAAAAAGGTCTAAACTTCAACCTGCATATGAATCGCCTAAAGATTCAAGAGATTATTCTGCCAGTGAAAAGAGCACTGACGAATCTATCGTCGGACATTGCCGATCAAACCAGAGTCAAAATATGCAACATACTGAAAAACCACGAAAAATAATTACACCCAACGAAAGGCGCTGATCACCTTGCAACAAGATCAGTCTGTCTACATCATAAAAGTTGGCAAAGGCAACATGACGGTTGTCTTAAATCGATCAGACAACAAAAGAAAAGTTTCGGAGCACTTAATACGTGTGCACTATAAAATTATTCAAGAAAAGAAAGAACGTGTAGCGCTTAACAAAGAAAAAAAAACCCCACATGCAAGTACTTGTCGATAGTATGAAATACACCTTGGCGACCAAAACCGGCAAACCCCGGAAGGTTCCAAAATCGCACAAGCCTGGTGTACTCATCCGCCCAGTTGTTGATTATAGGCCGTATGGAACATATATCTTGGCAAAATGCCTCAATGGTCTACCAAAACCGTGCGAAAAGATCATGGTAAGTAGAATCGATGATGCCTTTGACTTCGTCCATACTATAAAAATTGTCAAACTAGAAAATAACGAAACCGCCGTGAGTTTCGATGTGACATTTATACACAAGCGTCCCCATTAAGAACAGTTTAGATTATCTGCATTTCATTTTGATAACCAACACATCGTTGAAGGGACGGTGTAGTCTAACCCCTGCTGAACTTGTTACTGGCGTAGAACCGTGTCTCACTTCCACTTACATCTCTTTTAAACACATTCTATACGAACAGTCTGAGGAGGTTGCCATGGATTCCTCCATATCACCAGTCATTATCAATATTTATTTACATCCTATTGAATGCAACGCGCTGGCATCATCTCGCGATGTCCCGCGCATTTACGTAGCATACGTTGATGATACATTCGTGATAACGAAATCACGATACGAGGAAGACTTTCTGAGTGCAACTCGGTTAACTTTAAAATAGACTAGGAGGACAGTGAAAGGACAATAAACGTTCTCATTTGTCATCTAAAATTAAACGACACACAGAGCTGCGACGTAAGCATCGACAGGAAACTCGCCCACTCCGAAAGGTATCTAAAATTTTCACTTGGTCTATCCAGATTGCATAAAATGGGCACCCATTTCGTCGCTAGCCAACCGAGTTGACAAACTTTGCGACGACAGGACAGCGTACGATCAGGAAACCCGTCGACTGAACAGTGTGCTTCAAGATAACGACTACCCGTCACAACTAGTACAATACGAGCTAACCAAAAGTAACAGACGTAGAAAAACAAGAATAGTTAGCCTCTATCGGTATACCATACAAATCAGGCACATCGAAAGCCATTAGAAAAATCCTCAGCGACTACAATATCCACACTTTTTCTTTCATGGACAACATACCATAACGAAAATTGACCAAAACAAAAGACTTCGTGAAAATATCGGATCATAGTAACCGGATTTACAAGATTCGGCTGCAAGGACTGCTCGGCAGAATATATTGGACATACCTGCGGACAGTTAACTGTCAGGATAGCGGAGCATAAGTGAAAAGAGAAGTCCCGCTCAACTGGTACAATCGCTCTGTCAAAACTAGGACGCTGTACAGCAATAACACGTCACCCTATAGTCGAAAGCCACACAATAGCAACACCAAAGTTCTTCAACAGGGGTTCCAAACCTAGGTAAAACGCTTGCACACAGAAGCCTTGCAAATCAGCGCCCATTCCATATGCATCATCAGTAATGGCAGGTTAGAAATTTCTCTCACTCCCAGTTGAGAGTGACAACGAGAACAGAGACCTGGTTTCCAAAATCCCCCCTGGCTTGAAACAGACATCCAACCACAAACTCACTCTCATGCACATAGACACGCGCACGCACAACTGCATGTGAACGGGACGAACATCTCACCCACATAAACATCCTTGTGATACCAATTAGCATATAACTACTGTGCCAGATCTTCTGATTGTAAATCCTACCTTGAGAAAGGCTACCCAAGGTAGCCGAAACATCAGACAATTACACATCCTAGTGACAACGCTGTGCTACTGACTATTGAGTAATTGCACACGTATTCAGTTTACTTTCTTCGGCAAAAAATAATTCACTACTCCTTCCAGTTATTCAGGACAGTTTGCCTACCAAGATGAGACAGGCGTGTTTGCCATTCTGTTGTCTCTAGTCCAGATCTCATCTGAGCTTCTTTTTCACATTCTCGTCGCTCATAAAGGTGTACCGGTTTTGTGTTCGAATTTGTGTGTATGGTGTTGCGCCCAAGAACTGATACTCGATCTTTCGAAAGATTCGTGGTTCCCTCAGTTATTATAAACCTCACAGTACAATTCACGCACATCCTGGGAAGAAGAATAACTTGATATATAGATGATCACCAAAGGTGGCCGGTGATCGCCTCGAGAACTACGTTAACTGGATCATGCGTTGAAGCTCCTGAGTGTTACCAGGGCCACAGAAGAATGTAAGAACAGTTTGACCGATCCAATGCCTTATCCGGGTCTCAATCGATCCCTTGGGTTGAGATAGCAATATACAGCAGAATGACCAAGGATTTCTTCGTACCCAAAAGTCATCATCTTGGGTATTGACCAACCTGCCAATTCTGGGTGGTAACAAAATGATTGCCTACGATTTTTTGGCTAAATATTTTCATCGTTTGCAGGTTCCATCTCTAGACAGAAGACTTTCAACTGTTTTCATAAACTTTCCTACTCTGATGTTAGGCCAAAGGTTAAACTCATTCGTGATCAAGATTTGGCCAAATATGTACAATGGCTTGTGAGTTAGTAGTAGGAGATTGAACGTTCTCATCAAATAATTTACCACGTGATATCATCGCTCGACTCACCATTAAGGAACCATGAAAGCACTGTATAACTGTTTCATCCCGAATCCATTAAAGCCATCTCCGGATACCGGTACGCGTTCGCGTTTAGCGACTGGTTTACGGACGACCCAGTGATAGTATCCATAATCAACGTATCCATCGAAAACAATTGCAAAACACTTTATTAAGCGCAAGTTATCTATTCTTCATTTTTCATCTGCAATTGTCATAAACAGCAGAGCTCAGTCGTACGTACGCAAGACCAAATTCGCTCATGCAAGATGGATTATGTGGCAGACCTACGTGAACGAGATCTCAGTAAACGATTTGGATCCCAGATTCGAGTATTCTCAACATAATTTCGAAGTAGTAACAGAAATGGTATACGCCCAATCCCGCCACACAGACAGTTCTCCATTCATTGTATCGAACAAAATCGGGTAGGTGGGTTAACCATGTTAATCGATTGAGTTTCACTATTTCAACAAAGGTTCGTACCCGTGGCAGGATGATTCTTATCACATGCTTAGATTGAGACCTCAAACATGGAAAATAGTAAACCGATATAATTACAAATAATTCCTAGCTCTACAAAGGAAATACCAAATAGGAATTAAACTAGTGAGGACTTGTATCCATCCAATGGAAAAGAGTTGACTTGGTGGGAAGTATTTGAAGGGGAATAAGCGCGGCCGTGTCCCACCTCGAGGCTGCTGTTCACTGCTGCCCGTCACTGAAGGCCAGGTCTGAACAAACTCGGCACGGTAATTCTGGTTAGCCTCAAATGGATTTGGTGGCATAGCGGTAACGCACACGCCTTCCAGCTGGAAAGCCCGGGTTGAAACCCAGGGTGCGATGAAAGATGAGCACCTCTGATGAGGTGTAATAAGAGCGAAACTAGAGTAAGTTTGATCGGATGACCGGTGGTTTGCACGTGAACACTGGAGTCCAAAGGATAGACAGCCAAAGAGGATTAGGAAACTGTTTCAAGCTTGTCAGTGTCAACAATGTACTGTAACAGATAGATTGGATAGGATGTCTAGGCCGAATTGGAATCAGCGTGAAATGGACACGAGATAGACCAGAGGTAAGTAAGTACCTAGTAAATTATTACCGCCAAGGACTTTGTTTACAATCTTGCGGACTTAAAGCTGGCGAAGACGCAAAAAGAACTTTTAGTTTAAGTTACCACGCAAGCATGCACCAGCTACAAACCGAGGTTGAATATGAAAATATCGAACAGCCAACCATCAATATACCGATCCGACTCAGGCTCCAGAGAGATAAGGCGAACGCAGCAGCACCAGATATATTCGGCAAAAGTTGATAGTTTTGACCTAATCATCAATAGCGATAGTTCGGGGGTTGGTGAAGTCCCAGTCACTTTGCGGTCACCAGCATCAGGTTCTTGTTCATTCACCTGTGGTCTTCCCGATGTAACAAATACTCCGAATTGTGTATAGGTGTGTATGTGTGTATGTGCATGTGCATGTGTGTGTGTGAGTGTGTGCAGTGTTCCCGCTTGGGTGCTAATAGCCTAAAGAACGGTTTTTGCGTTGCCATGTTGGCTGATGCACTTATTGGAGTTCGGCTCCTGTTGGCCTCTTTTGTACTGTCCATTTCAGATAGTGACAAGCTTAAACCCCATTTAAGTGTACTATCACGCGTGAATATTACACCATCACAC
>LUCM01005239.1:1151-43806 GCA_008360955.1 Fasciolopsis buskii | reverse complement strand
TATATATATATATATATAGAAGCAGGAGGATGTAGTATCTGGATGAGTGAACAAAATTTGTCCGGGAGCACACGACACGACCGGTTTGGCGGTTATTGTCGCTCGTCAGGTATGCGTAGCCGGTGCTCTCTTGTCCAAACATGCACATACTTGTTGTACACTGCGAATTGATATGTCTGTCTCATGAGAATCGAATGTGTAGCATCAGGAGTGTGCATGGAAGGTGTTGGTGGAAGAGTGGAGAGCGGAACCACAATTGTGATTGGTTGATAATTGTTTGTCAGTTGGGCTGAGCGAACGTTAGGAACGAGAGCAGAATGGCCGAGAATATACATATGTATATATATATATATATAGAAGCAGGAGGATGTAGTATCTGGATGAGTGAACAAAATTTGTCCGGGAGCACACGACACGACCGGTTTGGCGGTTATTGTCGCTCGTCAGATATGCGTGCTCTCTTTTTCAAACATTCCCTGACTTTTTTTATCCATATGCGTTTTCCGTCACGATTGTTGCTTGTTCTCTCTCTTGTTCCTTCTCTCTTTTCTTCCCCTCCTCTCCTGCCTGCTCTCTCCTGTTGCTGCCGGTCTTTTTCTGCGCCTACTGATTTCAATTCTCAGTGTTCATATTTAAGGGGCTTTTTGCAATTCGCCACCGAATACGCATACTTGTCGAGCGATGTCAACCGCGATGCCGATTTTTTCCCACCGGGCGTTTTTCTTCATTCTTGCCTATGCTTCCTGTGTTTGTTTTCTTTTTAGAAATACATTTTTTTCTGGTCATCTTTAATGTGTAGCCGAAATATCTGAGATTTTATTGGTATTGATTTGTTCCAAAATTCAGTCGGTTTACCATAAAATCAGGGTAGCTTTTTTTACCCTGTGATTTCCTTTCATACAAACTTCTCAAGTATCATAATTTAAATTTCTCGCGATTGATGATAAAGATTTAAGGTAATTATTTCTTTTTCTCTTGGGTTACCTTATTTGAGAATGTGCACAAGCCTCCATAAGTACAATGTTTTTCATAGTTGGTGACTTGAAAACAGCAGTTTATATGTCTTTCCTCCTTGTCCGTCTGTTAATATACTTCACTTTAAGTCTAGTGCTGGTACGTTTTTGTAATTTAATTTACCCAGTAATCTGGGATGTGTCTGAATTTTGCAAAATCTCCCGAACAGGCTCAGACGTTTGTGTGTAACATTCATTAAGGTTGCTATGGCTAATAATCATCGATTTTTGACATCCTAAATACCTGGGTAATATTAATATTTCCTAGATGATCATCAAAGCTTCGATTGAAGGATTCGACTAGTGGGTTGGTTACATCACACGAAAAAAATACGGTCGCAAAAACTAGTTTTCAGCATTGTGAGGCTCAGTTATCCAGGTGACTCATCAACAAGTTATGCTCGCTAACGCAATATTTTTATTCACACTATTGCCGTAGGTTACCAGCTAAACGCGGCGCTTAACCACTCAGCCATAAGCAGTGTGTATGAGGGAATGGTGTTGTAATTGTTTTTTGCCTGAATCTGATAGAGCTGCTTCATTGGTTATCGGTGACTGCTCGACCGATCAGGCAAATCCTGATCAATGCAGGGGCGTAGAAGCAGTTCAATCCTGTGAGCAAGTGCGAAACGCGAGACCAGCTTGAGACCGTGTCGACCCAATAGCTATCAGCATGCAACCGATACAGCGGCATGATCAGAAGGCTAGAATGCGAATGTGCAAAAGGAGGGCCATTTCATGAACTGGGCCAGCCAATCAGGATGCTAGTTCCGGACTGGTCAAAAACCCCATGAATTGACTCGCTTGAAATGCATCGAACCAGTCAAAGTGCGACCAGGGCAACCGATGAAATAATGACAGCCGCGATAATTCAAGCAAAGGAACCTATAAATATGTAATGATTTTACTTGATAAATGGGAACCTCTGTTTGCTAGTGAACTCTGGCTGTTTTCACTTGAGAAAGGGGGAACGGACGATAACGATCTAGAGGTAGGATTGGGATTCTAAAGAGCAAAATATGGAACAGAGAAACGTCAATGCGGGACAGTGTGAGAATTCAAAGTGTGAAGAACCTTGGTGATCTATAGTGTGGCTGAAAACGTTCTTAAATCCAAAGATTTTACGAGTTGGTGCATGTATGCAACAACGTGTTAGGTCTGATGTACACATGCAGCTGCATTAACATTGGATGGTTTCATAACGAGATTAGTGTAATCACAAAATGCCTGCATTCACACAAATTCTCTGTATGACACTCGTGATTTTATCTTTATTTTTCTTATAAGCGAAGGTTTGCTGATATGCACTAACATCTGAATGGATCTCTCATGCCTGAAAACGGGAACACAGGGAATGCCAACGGAGAATCACAAACCGGTCGATGGGTAACATCGTTATCAAAGAGAAGCAAGCTTCTAAAAAGGGATATATGTGTATACATAAATCACACATCGTCCTGAAAACAAGCATGGTACCAAAGCAAAAACACTTGAATGGAAATCAAGGAGGACAAACGGAGGGGAAAAGTCAGTGAAAATAAACCATAAAAACGGGCTCCGTTTTCACCGTAAAACCTTTGTGATAATTTGGTTGTTTTCGGATTTTTTGTAACGCAGTTGAATGCTGCAAACAGGAAATAAAACACACCACCGACTTTGGGCTCCAAGGCATATCTCTCAGCCTATCCAACGCACAACAGCCCTTATCTCTCGGGCCCCAACCACGAAGGCGGCAAGCCCCGAACAAGGCAAACCCGAAGCTAACGTCTCCATACCTCCAATGCCAAGTCATAGCCTGATCGTCACATCGCTTCTTTCAGCCTTGCTCAGCACGTGCAAAAACAACACGAAAGGGTATACGATGGACAAGCATATGGAATACACGCCTAGGACCTCGAAGGCGATGTAGCACCATTATTTCAGTCGGAGGGCGAATGTCTGCACACAACACACGGCAACACCCCTCGTCATTGCTCACCCAATGCCCCCACCAGAAACGAGCAATGTTTCCGAGACATCAGTGGTCGAATACGAATAGATCAAGCCTAGCAACCGTAAAAAACACCACAAACTGTGGCATTATGCACCTCCCCAATGAGGGAAAGCTTGATGTCATAGCGGTGTCTAAAGGGGTGCAGATTCGCAAAAGCTACTCTGGCTTTCGTAATTCGTGATGCAGCATCCTCCTCATCGCCTTCACCATGTGCGATCAGGCACCCAAGGTACTTGAAGCTATTGACCACCTTTAATCGGTCATCAAAAGGGGTGAATAAAGGCACGGGTTCCTACCAGTCATGAAGACGTACCTTGCACTTTAAAGGTTCGAAACGTAACCGAAAACGGATACCTCAATAGTCAAGCATCCAAAAGCCTGTTGCGTTCAATCATCAATTAGTAAACGATGCCATCAGTATAATTTAGGTTCAAATTGTGGTTAGTGGTAAGAGTTCAACTCCATTGTCTAAGAGATCAGATAAATCATTCTGTAGAACATCCTCTTTGACGAAGTTGAAAAGAAATAGGGATATTGGACATCCCTGTCGCATTAAGCTGGAGACAACGAAGGAAAACGAAAGCTGGCCATAAGCCCTTACCCGATCTGACGTATGACGGCACAACCCTCTGAGGACCAACACACACTTTTCGGTTGCTCCATTTCCCACCAAATGGCGTCATAGCGAGGACCTATCAACAGAGTGAAAGGCTGCGCGAACACCCAAGAACACGATGATCGTTAGTCTTTGGAAATTAAAACGGCGCTCTAACAGCTGTCAGAGAGTGAAGATTTGATCGATGCATCCACAGCCAGCGCGAAACCCTGCCTGTTCCTCACGAGTTTGCCCTTCAGGCGTGTTGTGCAACCTGCAAAGAATGACGAACGAAAACAGCTTTGATAGACTATTAAGATTAGGGAAACGCCTCTATGGTTAGCGCATTCACTGCGCAAGCCACTTGTGAAAATGGGAACAACATTCGACTCCCCCACCCCGTGAGGAGTGGATCTTATCAGAGAACCCAACCTTCGAGAACAAAACTCGTTTTCTGAGAAGTTCCATCTTTCATTCTTCAGTTAATGATGAGGAGCACGATCGGAACTGGGTGCTTTACAACGCTTGTGTGTGCGTGGATGAAGCCGTTATCTGTGTCAGCACTTATTTCTTGCCTTCCTAATTGATTGCACCTTAGCTGATCATTCCGCCTCAATTTCATTGCTTAGTTGCATTCAGTTCGCATCATTTAAATTTCAGTCAAGCGGTTATGATGGCATCTATCAAAGCAGTGCCTTTTGGGACTAAATCGAATCGGTGAGTGAACGACAAAATGAAATAATCGTTTTTCCGGACTGATTAAAGTTTCGATATGAATATGGTACATCCTCGATGGCGCCGAGAACCAAGTTCACCGCGGATTGGGCCAACCACATATGCAGTGCCGATGGAAACAATGGGAGTGAAATTGTTTGGCGTATGTCAGTCAGACTGGAAACGAAAATACGAATTGGAAAGGCAGTCAGAAATTCCAAAGTTGTTGTACAGAAAACAAATTATTGATTTGGAAGAAAAGGCAAGTCTTTTTTCGTTTTCATATTTTGGGAAATGTTGTTGCCGGAATTGAGTCACGTTTGACCACGTTCTACAAACATTCTGAACACTTCTGCATTGAAAATTTGACCAAACGTTAGAAAGCTGTCATTAATTTGAGCAGATAACATGTAACTTACGGTTCTTCAACTTTTACTATAAATAAATAGGACTAACCTTGAATAGATAGTTGTCTCGATTCGGTAATTGAACGAGAAACACCATGACCACTTTCTAGGCCAAAAGTTGATTGCTACTTGCCCGTACATTATTTATGAATACCATTCGAAAGCTATAAGCGGTCTTCGAATAACTCCCCACTAGTGTTTTATACATGGGGGATGATGTCGGAATATTTTCACAAAAACGTCAGTAAATAAAAACTTAAGAAAATAGATTTGGAATCATCAAAAAGGATCGTTCTACCGTGCTATTCTTGTGCACGAAGCAGAGTGGACATCTTAGTTTTTAACTTAAAAAACCTACCTGATTCAGGTGAATTACGTTATTGCTGAAGTGGGCTTTCCTCAATTTGGCAACTTCAGTGCGACTTTGGAATAAAAATACTGACTGTTTTTGTAACTTAAGCTGCATTGTACAGGGCCGATTCCGACTACACGTTTCATTGTTCGAACTGCATTGCGCAAAATTTCCCGTGCACAAACGTCCATATTTCGACCGAAGAAGAAACAGTTATACTCACCAGCTTGTACAAGGACAGTGGGAAGAAAAACTCGTCAAGAGAATGATTCAAGAATTTGCAACAGTTTGCTTAAAAAGTTAGCTAACACACCGTCCCAGTTTGTCAAAATGCACGTTGAATAAGGGACGATGGAGTTCTTATAGATATTGGTTTTGGAAGGTATGGGACGAAAAGCGGATCCGGTGAAAGTATGAGAGTGGCATTTTGAAAGATCATCGTGTTATGAAAATATCCTACAACTGAATTGGTGTTTATCGAACAGTTTAATGAGCCCTTCATACAATGGTCTGAAAGGCGCATAATGAATAACCGACGGTCTTTCTCAAATAAATCTGCGAAAGTAACAGGAGGACCATAAGAAAGGTATACCAGACGGCAGGTGATATTCTGTTTCAACCTGCGGTATTGATGCTTTCGGGTTTTAAATGATAGATGGAAATGTGAGAATTTCCCTTCTGGTTTTTATCAGTACCAGTCATCAGATATTTCACAGAAGCAACAGTGGTTAGTGGTTCTGAGTAGATGAATGGTTGCTGAGATATTCAGGGAGGTAGGATGAGAGTGGACAGACATTCAGAACATTTGGATGCGTTGCTGAAACAACTTCGAACGCCATTATCGCCAAATGTGGTTTGGTATAGAACAAAACCATCAACATACTTAAACAAGGGACGAGAGAATCTTAACACTGAGTGATTGATTTGCTTATAAAACATATTGGGAAAGAAAAGCACCCTGAAGCACTCTTGAGTGGTTCACCAACGGTTTTAATATGTTGCTACCCAGTGGTGTGCATTGTGTTCTGTTGGAAAAGTGATCAGTTAGCCAAATCAAAATGGCTCGGAACAACCACATGTTTTCAGTTTATGAAGTAGGAAAGACCGTGAGTTAGAATCAAATGCAGGCGAATGGTCTAGCAAGGTGTAACGTGCAGCTTTCATCGGTGCATCTAAGGAATTACAAATATAGTGAATAAGAGAGGCAGTAACGACCAAAACTGACTTGTTGGCTATATGTTTGAATTGAAAGGGATCGTCGGAAGGATTCACAAAAGGACGTGGAAGCTTGAGTCCAGAAAGTTCTGTCAGTTTACGACTGGAGGACGTTAAGGCGATAGAGCAAAATGGTTTGAATGAAACATCAAAATTACCGGATTTCTTGGTGGGCGCAGGAGTGCCGGGTCTCCAGTAGTCAGGGATAGAGAAGAGGGTTAACAGGTTGCTACTAAGAGAAGTGAATATACCTGAATATATCTGAAGAGATGAAAACAGACTGTCTGGACTTGTAATTTTAGTGGTACAAAGAAGCATGAATCCCTTCTTTTCCGAAGAAAGAATAACGACGAACCGGGTGTTGGTGAATGAGCACTAGAAGAGAATGGTCGGTCGTTAAGGGTGCTTCGATATCGAGAGGGAGAATTATAGCTAGTCGTTCGCTTTAGCATCAGCCATAGGTTTACCAACCAGTTAAATGCACTTCGGGAATTCCGATCTGCCTTATTATGCAGAGATGATAATGATTCTTGGTCTCAGTGAAATTAAAGCAGAGTGACACTCGTCCAAATTTCAGTCAGACTTTAGAATTAGCCATTCCACAAGGTGTTGCAGAATCTCGAATCACAATGAGTGTATCACGTGACCTGTAGACAGGTTGATTAGGCCTATTCAATAGAGCTGTTCTGATAGTTTCTGTTATATTGCGTCTTTAGAACAAAATTGTTGAATGTAGTTTGTCATTACACTTTTGGGTTATCCAGCCCTATCTGGAACTCGTGGAGCAAGCGTACCTATCCAAATGATGAAATTGTTTTAGGAATCAAAGAATGTTGCCTCGGATTGTATCTGTTGTTCTTCAGCGAGACCGATAGATGACTTTTCTGTATTCTCTCAGTTCGTTTGTGTGTATTCGTGAGGCATTTTACCATTGAACAGAAAAAATGTAACTGGTCTGGCCATTTTAACAAAATCGTAACACATTTGTCTTCAAGTGGAATCTTTTTTCAAGGAAATTACCGGCAGGCATTGAGCTTCATCACAATTCAAGCTTTCTATTCCCTATAGAAGCGTGCACTCGGACCGGGGGCATATAATATCACCATGGATTCGTTTTGCAAGCAGTCATTTGCTAAACGCGGACAGATTGAGACCGGAACACCACGATTTGGTGCGGAACATGCGGTAAGACGATAATAATTTCTTTAAACATGTAACTGATAACCACCCAGCCTGTCCTTTGCACCAGACGATCGATCCGCTTCTGTTCATTCCTGTTTATGCAAAACGTCTCGATGACTGAAATTTTTCTCGTGGAACCAATCTTGGAACAAATTTTTATTTTGGATACTTCAAAAAAGTCGAAAGCTTGACTTGCAGACGTCAACGACTTGATCAATCGTATGTTTCAGAGCTAAAGCCCTTGAAATCTCAAATCTCCGGCATGTTGACTATCTCATTTTTGCGCTCTCTGAAAGCTCCAGCAGAGATCTTTGTTCAAGAAACAAATGTGAACCAGGTTTACCGCCGTATTTCATTGATATATTACTGATGTTGTCATTTTATGTTAATTCTCACTTTACAAACCAGTTCTTCCTTACAAACTCATCTCTCATCGTGGATCAGAATAGTTACCTTGTTGTTTTTGAATTAAGCAAATAGGTGGTATGGCGGTCCCTTGATTGTTTCTGAAATATCTTTGGTTCTGCTGATTCGTACTGGAATTTCTGCTAGTTTAGGCCTCGAGAGAGGAATGCTCACTAACACATAATCGGTTGAACTCACTTTCATATCTTAGACTTCGATGGCCTATCTGTATTAGGCCGAGGTTTGGCTTAGAACCACATATGCTTCTATGAAGACCCGAAATACACACACACGGATAAAATTTGAAAAGACTCCAGATTATCATTCTCATTTGATCACAGTACGGCTAAGGTGATGATAATCTTCGATATGGCTGATAAGTTCGTTCATCAGAGACACAATGATCAACTTTTCTGCCAAATTTTTGAAAATCTTGCTTATACAAACGTGAAAATTGCGACTATCATTAGTAAATATCTAATGAAACTTTGCTGGGTTATGAATTGCTGGATTTGGTCAACGTCAGAATATAAAATACCACATGTCAGAATTATTTTGATCGGTTGTCCGGCTACCGTTTGCTCGTTTATTTCCGTAATCCCAGCCGCGTCAAAGCCGTTCTAGGATCTTCTCGCTCCGGCCAGTTTAACTTCGCGTCCAAATCCCTAAGTAGTCGCACATTTAATAGAGATTCCTCATCGTGAGAACACGGTCCTATAATTTATGAACACTAGCAAATAAGAGTAAACAGAAGCACAACTTAAAATCTGCAAACATACTATATGAAGTTGTCGGTGGGAATCACTTCAGAACAGTACAACCTAATGCACTGATCAAAAGAGACCACGAACTTTTCTTCTCAGTAGTTTGTTTCGCATATGGACGAATGAATAAAATTTCCCCGGAAGCCTATCCATATGTGAAACATTACTGAGAGGTAAAACCGATACTTTCGGGCCTTGGTTCTCCTTCTGAATGTTAGCCTTGCCTGACCGACGAAAATCCTCAGACGAGTCACCATGTAATTCTTAAATGTACTTATCATCCACTGACGCTCCTAACGATTCAAATGAGATCCTAGTGAGGGACCAGGAATTTATGCGGATCCTCACATGAATCTGTTCGTAGGGAAGACGTGTGCTTGTGTGTGTGTGTGTGTGTGTGTGTGCGGTGTATGGGTCTGTGGTCAGCAGACTGACTGCAATCAACCTAGACTAAAATCAGGTACGTATGTGTGTGCGCGCATGTGTGGAGTATCTTTTTGGTGGTTGGTAAGCGAGCAACGATCAAAGGTACAATTTCAAATGCGAGATAATCCGAGGCAATGTGAGTGCAGAAAATTTTGATGATTAAATCTTAAGTTGGTCATTGAAATTATGGAACACCACGGAGACCCTTAACTATAACCGTGTGTACAAGATGCGCGTGTGTAAACATGACCGGTTCGGGCAATGGAAACGTCACAATGTCCAACAAGCTTCGGCGGATGGTCTGATGAGTTGACGTTTCTCACGATCCCGTGAGATAACGTTCAACACAAGACTCAGTTTCATTGGGACGTTGGTGACTGATCGGAAAAGTGTTACCCAATCCCTTACTCACATGCAGCTATGTACATATTTATTTTTGCACCTTATAAAGATATGATTCATTGTTCATGGTTTACTTAGCGCTTCCCTTTGGGTAGCACATAATAGACAAAGAATTCTGCACGCACCAGTTCAAATCCTAGCTGGTTGTCGTGCAGATTAACCGAGGTGAAACTATTTTAAATTATTTCACAATCCCGGTCTTGTAATCACATTGCAGAGTGGTGTATTGTGAGCGCAATTTGCACGAGTAATCAAAACAATACGTGTGGTAGATATCGGTTTACGTTCGGCATGGGCTGCTTGTTGAACCCATAAATCACATACACCAATAAAATGAAATTTCCATCCATTCATGAATTCGACTCCTACCTCCTAGAAAACAGGGTTTATTTTGGAAATTTACCGAAGTGATTGTGATCAGGTTTTTCACCACGTGATGCATTCTCCTTTCCGTAGATTGAGAAGCTAAGACGGTAGTGGTTAAATACCACCAATCGCTTAAATGGTTGAACCGTCAAGAAAGGACCATATCAGTATAGTCAGTGACCGATGTATTTTTCTGTGACATTGATTGTTTGAGTGTAGCAGCATTCTCATAACCACTAGGGCTCACTGCACGAGGAGAGGGGAACCGTGAATCACGACCATGGAAGTTCGAGTGACAAGAATCCGCATACGGTCACGCTAGGTCAGATGTGGTGACTGATAAAATCTGTAATGGCTTCCAATCAAACGTGAAGCTATGTTAGAATAACCAAAGGTTAACGAATAAGCTGATTTTATTTGATATGATGACCGGTCAGAAACTGTGCGTACGATAGCACCGAGTGCGCGATTCGTTATGGAATTGAATTTTGTATTTTTCGGAATAAAATAATGAAAATCCATGTACACAGTTTTCAAACAGCCAAAGCCAACTATCTTGGGGACGGTTAAAATCAATAACGAAAGATTTTTTGCTTGGCGAAGTTACACTCAAGAGGCCATTCTATTAGACCCGGAAAAGACGTCTGAGTCGCAAGGGACGAAATTGTGAAGAATATTATTAAGATCTGGAGAATAGATATTTCTTAAATGGGCTGAACTTGGGTTTTCAAGAGCACAACCAACATTTGCAGATCAGTGATCTCAGAGTGCAAATAAAGGAACTCGTCAGGAAATCATAATGTGATTCCGGTAACATTTTTTAGAGATTAGTTTTGATATTTTCTTTCACGAGTATTCAAAAATGCACTAAGATAAATGAGATACACTCCGTTCATTTTAGTTCCGAGCATTTGGAAATGAGGGGCGTTTAAAATTAACAATGGGATGACCGCACGAACTGTTTGACTGGTGGGTGATAGGCAGTAGTATGGATGTGTTTCAACCAGGGAGGGAAAATGAAATCGTTGATGAATAATAACGGTTCAAGTTGAAAATGCATATACTTCAACGTACAGATACGTAAAACTTTGATTTTCATCTAGAGTGACTTTCCTGGAGTGGGTACTTACAACTGGAGTGAAGAGCCGTTCACCGGTAGCACAGTTGGTCTCCTCAGTTGTGGAGGAACTGGCGAACGAAGTTTACCCTGTTCGGTGAGTTTTCCCTTGGCTTATAAATACTGCGCGATTCGGCTGTACTCAGACGAGTCTACCATCTTGTCTCTTATATAAGATGATTCATACATAACCTTAATTTCAACTTTGTTTCCCATCAAAGAGCTCACATCTGGGCCCTGGAACATATCGATTACGGGATTCTCTGGACGTGTTTTTGAACAGAAAAGTCAGTAATCGTGGACCCTACGATTTGACCACGGGACCAAGGAGCAGAACACTGGTGAGTGAGTTTTGGAATGTTTCGTTTGCACACCGGTCGAAAGTACGGAATATTAGGTTTACCACAGAACCGGTACTCCGCATTAATTCAGTACTAATGGGATGAGCGTTTTTAACCAGGGTGTCATTTGACAATAGTCAGAATTTTTATATAGTCCGTTATGCCAAACATCGGCTGCGAATCAAGGAGGAGGAAACAAAAGTACGCATGGTCGAAATATTCAATCTGCTGAATATAATAGTCTTGATTCTCCTTTTTACAGGAGACTAAAATCTTGACGAAGTTCCACATGCTCTAGTACGATAATTGTTTTAGGGTTTTGTTGCAGTTATAAAATGAAATATCTAATTGCAAAATTCTAGTTGCTCGGCTTCGGGTGTAACGAAATTGTAAATTCAAACCAAAACATATGGTACAAAGTGTCATGCCCAATAGGTATGCCAAGCTATCGAACCAAGGCCAGCGGTAGCCAAGCGGATAAGGTAGTGGTGTTTGGATGTGAAAGTCACGGGTTCGAATCCTCCTACCACCGGTCAACTTCCCCACTTGGCAGCATTCTTCTGGCCGCGGTAACCTTCCTGAAAAATGATGTATGCTGTTATTCCATTAATAAAGGAAGCAAAAAAATAAAAGACAAAAATATATACTTTACAGGGCAGTCGCTGCACCTCGTAATATGGACATACTGTCTGTGTACATCTGAAGAGATTTTTGAAATACTCCTGCCCACCGATACAGGTTCTTTCAAGACTCAAATACCAGTTCTGGATCGTGCGAATCTACAAGCGTCTTCTCGGAATACTTTACAGCCAATTCATACATTATCAGTCTAACGTGTATGATGCATTGTCAGAATAAATACAGTTATATGATTGTACTTCCCAAGGTAATCGAGTTTAAAACTAACCGACTCTATCGTATCAACCTGCTTCAAGTCCAGTCGTGGACAATAAAATCGTGCACCGAAGTGGTATGTAACTCACGATGCGTCTATTTTAGTGATCAGGAAATTTCAACTTGGTTGGCTCGTTGAATGACTGATAGCTCGATATTTCGGCCCAATGTCCACCTAAACAAATACGCCCATGGAACGATATTATTTTAGGCTCGCGGTCCCAACAACTTTGCTATTCTGCATAGCCCTCAGGTTTCTGATATGCTTGTTTTCATATTAAACGGATAAAAATTGTTGATATCGAGTGGATACTATGTTTCAGTAGAGCTATACGACAGTTTACGATTCATGTCCAACTCAAAATCCGAATATGTCCCACGGTAGAAGAATAGTGACGTGGCCTGAATAAACATACGGTCTCAGTTTATCGGTGCCTATTTGTGACTTTGGTCCGGGGATTTTATTGAATTGCAAGCACTTAAGTTAATAAATGAAACATTGGCATCTTCGAAGTCTGAAAGAGTGACTGACCATCGACAGTAAGATTATCCTAACTTGTGCCGAACTATTATCAGGTTGCGCATGCTTCATCAACTACGAATTGCGTTCGTTGATAGTCGGTCGATAATCAACTCAAAACATGCACAGCACATAGATAAGGACGGACTTTTGACGATCCCATGCAAATCGACCTCTACACCCAGCCAACGGCCTGAAATACACGGGAATGTGTCGCAAAATAGGCAACGGATCGACCGGATCGACCATTCATACATAACCACTTTGGGATGTAAACTATTTTTATCATGAGTATTTCAGTGGTTCTAGCCTGGACTCCCATGCTCTGCCGCATTATGTGCCCCTGCCGATTGCATACGAGTTCTGTATTCAATTTTGTTTTATTTCGGAAATGTCCTTGCATAGACATACTGTCAAGATTTGAGGAACGAAACTGTGGCTGTATACATTTAATTTATTCCATTGACATTTCGGGGAGTATGGCAGTTTTGTTGAAGTGTACCTTCTCGTCGGTATTGAATACTGAACTGTGTTTCGTTGTTCATATAATAGACAATTCTTTCCGTTATATCGCAAAGTTTTCCTTATCAGCCGAGGTGCCTTCACATTGATTATCACACCTCCACTGATGGTTAAACGATTTCCACCAGGGCAGTCCAAATAGAGTTTGTAGCCTTTTAAAATGACTTTTGGATTAGTATTCAAAAATAGCTATCATAGTTAAGAAGTGGGGCTACCAGGGAAATTTTAAATATTTATTTAAATAACCAAACTGCTATTGATGTGCATGTAGCCAAGCAGCCATGGTTTTAGAGGGGAACCGTCAAAGTTCACCCTAGTTTGCAAAGCTTGTTTGTGCATGGTCTAGGCACAATGATGGCATCAGTGTACAAGATTTTCTTGTTCACTTGCCACGGTGCAAAACAGAGTTGGTTCCAAGCGTAATTATTGCCAAAGAATAGTCGTCCAGTGCCGTTGAAGTAAACGTGAGTAAAAATCAAAGTACAATTCTACATACCCCATAATCCCGTATGTACCTGAGTGGGAATAAACAATGAGCCAAGGTCGGTGGGATGTTTCAATCTAGCGACTTTTAAGCTAATCCAAGGAAGTGTATATTGAAAGAGAAATCTTGCTTGGTCATTATGCCGTTGGTAACTGAAGTGAACATTATGCTGGAAGGTAATTAACCTGCGAGATAATTAGATCCCATCAAAGTTAAAGAGTGGCTGGATTGTTTGCTTCGCAATCAACGGATCTTGTCGTGATAGATAAGAGGATCATGCTGCATCATTTCCCGTGTTACTTGGGATTTACGCCAAAAACATTCGGAATTGGGTAAAAATATGTTTGTTTCAAAGGTCTTCTTAACAGTACACCTGCTCGCAGAGTGCAGAGCAATGCATGGATAATTATTGCATTTTACAGCGCGTACGCATAAATGTGCCCACATGGGATGGATGACGTTTTAAGTCCATGCGAACGAAACCTCAACAAGTCGGTTGAAAGACATTTCCGAATGGTTTTGACAATGCCTAATAGTTCTGACAAATTTTGGAGTAATATGTGGAAGGATTTCGATAAGATGCCTTCGTTTGAATATCTCGTTGCATAATTCTTAACTTCTGGTAAATCAAATGCATCTTGCTAATACTTAGCTGTCATCCACTAAACACTTATTGTATGTACGCCTAGGTTAAGTCAAACACAAAATGTACAGAAATCAACTCAATGATGCCTAATGGCGATGTGATATCAGTTCACTTTTTTGTCACATGTCCCATTCGGGATCAAACGAAATCCACTGTAGTTACCCGGTTCCACGAAGTTTGAGGCCAGAGATTATTCTGATATAAGTAACGAGGCCCCGTTTGTGGGCAACTGGTACAAAACTGGGGAATTGAATGTGCTGTCCACTCTGGGTTACTTTACGGTGAACTGTTTTCTGTATTGTCCCATTTTGGCAGCTAGTCACCAAGTTATCTCTTTCTCTTTCTTGTGTTACTGAAACGTTTGGGTAAAAATTAAAATGTCATCGATATAACACTTACACGCGCTAAATTGAACAATATGACTAAGCATTTGTTTTTTCAGCCATCCCAGGGAAAGTATCTGCCATTGCGGGTCCAAGAGGAAACCCATCGCAGCACCATCAATCGGTTAGTATGACTGCCCTTCAAAGTCAAACTACACGTTTTCAGTACAAATTGAAGTGGGGAGTACATTTAGTCCTCCAATTCTATATGCTCCCCTCAATAGCCATCGGAATCCTAGAAGTGTTGAGACCAATTAATTGGAACAAAGACAGGCGCACAATCAGGCCAAATTGCACTGGTTATGTCTTCATCTTTTTGTTTGTAGATATCTGATGGCCCAGAGCCGGGAATGTACGAGGTTCGTTCCTTTGTCACTGATCTCACCCGGGCGGAAAAACGATACTTTGGTAAATTTCGTCGGATACATGACTCGCTGTCAAAGAAACGTGCACGATCCAGTATAATACCTATGACAGCTCCGATGGACCCGATGAGTCAAGTGAGTAGATGTAACATCCTTTTTTAGATTCTAGCTAGACCTTTACTGACCTCACTTATCTTTGGAAAGATTTGTTATCCGGTACCTGCATTCAGCTCACAGTTGAAGATTGTGGAAGCACTGAACGGTTGTTTAACCGATAGTTTCAGAAACAACACAGGAAAGGGACTTCACGAAACTTATATATTTGTAAATCATATCGTTGGCATTCAGTCCCACTAATCGGATAGTTATTAATAAACTGAACATTCTTGTTCCCGAGTTGAATTCCAGGATCAGGTTCGACATAAATGTGCTCCGCTCCTAACTAGAGGGATAAAACTATCACAAGAGCTCTTCACTATTCTCAATTATTTGTTTACCATCAGATCATCAGGACTAGTCAGTCGACCAGTGGTGTTTATCTTAAGTCCTGTCGCTGTTCTCTCACGGTCTCTCTCAGATGACATCCAAATCTCACCGAACCCGCTTCTGCCGGCTGGTGAACTTCTTCATCCTCGTTGCATCTTCAAACTGGCCACACTCAATGTGCGAACACTGACGCGCATAGGTCAACTGGGTTGTTTAGTCCGTGCACTGGAGACCCTAGCCAATGATGTGTACTGTATCCAAGATACTCACATTCAAGATTCCAGCTCTGTTATTCAAATGACTTCCTCATCTAGTTCATTCGTGAAGTTTCATCTGCGTCTTTCTCGGGAACCTGAGACTGCGGCTTCTGGTGTTGCTGTTGTTGTTGGCGTTGGTGTGGCTCTCATTGGGGAGCTGGGGCTGTACTACTTGACTAGATCTTAGTCGACGACCAGATATGCGCAGTGAGATTTAGAGGTTCATGCAGAGTAAATAAACGTCGCTCTGATGGATGCAACCTGTTTGTTGTCTCAGCGTACGTGCCATCATACTACAGCCTAGATGTGGTGAAGGACACTTTCTACCAAAAGCTGCACGGCCACTGATGTACAGCAAGGCGGGGTGATATCTTGATGTTGGCAAGAGACATGAATGTTCGAGTAGATCGGCTGTCATCAAATGGGGCACATTTGGGTGGGTTATGAGTCTTGGATCTCTGCTGAGGCTCAGCGGTGTGTTTTATTTCCTGTTGGTGGCATTAATCTTCGTTACAACTAATCCAAAAACAACCAAATTATCACAAAATGTTTACGGTAAAAAAGAGACCCGTTTTTCATGGTTTGTTTTCATTGATTTTTCCCCTCCGTTTGCCCTCCTTCTTGATTTCCATTCAAGTGATTTGCCTTGGTACCTTGCTTGTTTTCAAGACGGTGTATGATATATATATATATATAATGCTCATCTAATGAATACTTGGTGCTAATGGCAGCAAGATGGAATGTGTCTAATTTAGGATGGTTATAAATGAAGAATAACAAACGAGCCAAACCGAATCACGCGGCTAGTTTGCTGTTTTACGATTGTTTCGCAAAAATTGAAGTAAACTGAGGTGGAACCCGGTCACATGCTCTCTCTGTAGCCAGTTCGCACCTGCATTTACTGACACAACGAAAGCTCTTTGCAGACTTAATTAATTGAGTTTGAAAACAGTTGGTATTCTGGAACCCTATGGACAAAAATAAAATTTTCAATTAAAACTTGTCTGCGAATCGCTTGGACCATGGGCCGACGTCTGGTCAACATCCCAACACCTCTTAGCCTTATTCAGTCGTCGCGCCAGTCGCCACCGTCTGGTCAGAGTCCATCTCTGCCAGCATTTTAGATGTCAGATCTGCATAAGTTGACCCCGCGGTTGTCGAATGACCATTACCATTTGAATTTGATGTTGGGTCTGACTGCATATCCTAGCGCTACTGGTTACATCCGCCTTCAAAACTGGTGGTAGTGTGCATCTAAATGACTGTATCCGTTTTGTAGAAATGTCATTCCGAATAGCAAAGCTGAGCTAAATATTCTTGAAATCGCCAGTTTTAAATCAGCTAGTAAAATGCTAAGCATTTACTTTAGGCATGATTATACGTCCTCATCGCTGAATGAAAAACTACTGAACTACACCGGATAACCGAAAAGGAAATTTATAACTGGTTCATTCTGACACAATATTCTACTCAGTAAGGATAATTCTTCACTTCGTTTGCAAAATAACTCTAGTTACCGTAGACATGGGGAAGAAGATTGGGTTTAAGTCTACCGGACGCTGAGTGATGTGTATGTCGAGTCCCGATACCGGGACAATATGTTATCGTGAATTTTAAGGACAAATGCACTGCTTAGCACAATGCTTCATCTACTTTCATCTACTGTTCATCGTGCTACAATTTTAGATACTTAAAGCGCGACAAAGGGATACCGTCATTTCCGTATTCGCCTAAGTCCCTCGTTCTGGTCCCCACTCACAGTGAGAAAGAGTGGTAAAAGCATGGATTAATTCAATGTTAGTAGTTTAGTCGGCCCACGGCCACAATGAGTCTTTCGCTTATTCCTGTAAGTGAACCATTGCAGATGGACACCAGCCCTCCACCAAAATTGAGTTGATAAAAGCGATAGATTTTGTTTGAAAAATCCCACATTAAAAACAACAAGGTAGTGAACAAGCTTGTTTTGAATTATTCGTACCCATACCAATGCATAACAATAAATATGGTTTAGAATAGATCAAGGAAATTGTCTGATTGCAGTCGCACTGGTTCAAAACTCGAAGAATGTCTTTATGCGTATTTGTGTGCATATAAGTGATCAGTTTGTCCAACGATAAGGTTGTAAGCCACTTTTGGAGAATAATAGGTGAGTCGGGATATTTAAACGTTTGAAAAAAATCGTTCCAGAGCGCACAGAGCGGAGTTATACAAACGGATAATTGCGACTTTGGTTGTTTAGGATGCGACACTTGACAGTTCTTGATTGTCTAGTCCTAACTTTGTAGATAGTGCGAAATGCACCTGTCACGTCCACTGAGTGATTTGGCTGGACAAGTAGAGAACACACCACGCTAGTGATTGTCTTAACTGTTCCTGTACTCAATCAATCCGAGTGGCGTTACGAACGCGATCGGACAAAGATTGGTCATGCGGCCAATATACCATGTCCCACAGGAACAGGTGAATGAATGAGGCTGTAAAATCTGGCAGTCTGTCCCCTAATTGGAAACATGATCGGTTTGGACGTTAATACGATTTTCAACTGTGCAGCTAAGAATGTTCTGCTGATTGGATCTGCCAGGCTTCGTTGGATACCTTCAGCTTCGGTTTCACCCTTGAAAGACAAACGTACGTATACGGGCTTATTTACTGGTCTTACTCCCTTTCGTCTTCTCGTGGTCTTATTTATGAATCCCTCGAAGTATCCATTTTGTACGAACACGCTTCGAAAGAAACGAAGCTCATTTTCAATCGCATTTCCTGTACACATTTTTCTTGCTTTATCAGCTAAAAAGCAAGTTAGGTTCCTCTTCACTTTTAACAGCACAAAGCTGTGAAAATGATTGTATTGATCGTTCCAAGTTGATTTTCTATAAACTGATAGTTGAGCAAACCCGTTCTTCCGACGCCTCATGTGCACATCCTAGTGCGCTAAGCTGTTACCTGTTTCTTCTTCTAATGCACGTGTAGCACATCGTCTATATCCATATGTATATCATCAATGTAATTTTGGTATGTGGTCTTGTGTCTGAGGGGTGGACGCAGTTGCTTAATCTCCAGTTTGGACATGAAGCTAACAGAAACAATGGTCCCAAGTGGGACCCCACTGACACTTTGTCCTTTTGCATATATCTTTCATTGTCTAATTGAAACTGAACACTTTAGTGCAGGCAAACAACAGTTGTTCAACTCATCCATTGAAATCCATAAATTATTAAGTTCTCTTTGATATACTCACAAATGCGACTAACGGTTAGGCTGATCGGGCATTTGTGAAAAGTGAAGTGAGATCAAAGGATAGCATCTGCTTTACTAACCGAAGTAAGTTCTCATTAGATTTTGTACGAGGTCAAATGTATCTCGCAAACTATGATACGCAAAGGCTGTCCCCACTGGGTCCAGCAGACTGATTAACCAATTAGATAATATGAGATACTGCGAATTAAATAAACAAAACAGACCTTATCGGTGCTCCACCATTGGCCCGCAGATTAACTGTTACAAGCGTTGGGCAGAACAATTCCGGTAACAGTTTAGTTGAACCACCGCCTTAGTACACCTTCCATTTGTGTCTGCAAATAAACCATTACAGATGGACACCAGTCCTTCATCCGAAATAAAGGGGATCAGAGAAAGAGATTTTTTCAAAGACATAAGGCAGCTAGATCAGAGGGATTATCGCCATCCTTCTTCAAGAAAGGTGACGAACTGTTCCGTTGTAGTTAACAAAACTTGTAGGATCAATCTGGTCGGAGAAGGAGATTCCTGAGGACTGATTTCAATTAGTGATTGTACGGGTTTACAAGAAATATGATAGATCCTCATGTGAAAACCACATAGGAATTAATTGTAGATGATATAATATTTATAACAGCGTTGTTGGTAGCTATAATGCACCAAGGTTTCGACTACCGTGGGTAGTGTTTCTCAAGGCAAGTTTTACAAAGGAATTACACAGGGATTAGTTTAACAACCATTGCATCTAAACTGATAGTGGGCATCATTCTCCAACGCTTATCCGGCACTCGTGAATCATGTTTGTCTGAGAACCAAGCTAATCTCAGTCCCGATCACCGTTCTATTGACCAAATTTTCATTTTGCGACAGACTGGAGAACATAGGCACATATTCCGTATACCCAAGATTTATGTCTCTCTTGATTTGATAGTGGCATTTGACTCAGTCTACCGTGCAACTGCGTGGACTCTTCCTCTCATTGAAGAGTGTGTCAGACAAATTCATTTCACTTACCCCATCTCTGCATACGAGCAGCCGAAGCCTAACTCGTGGTTACGGCGAACTTTCACTCGAGTTCAAGGTTGTTCTTTCTCACCTTTCGTTTTCAACTTTATCATTGAAATGGTTATGGTAATGACTCTATCCTCGTGTGAGAATAGTGGCTTTGATATTTGCTCAAACAGGAAATTGTTTCGCTTGGAAGTAGAAGTGAGGACGGCATTGTGTTACTGAGTGAAAATTCAAGTAAGTTGCTGGTTTTTCTCGATCGTATGAGCGATGGTGTAAAATTGTTTGGCATACTTTTGCACTCTCGAAGTGTGGAATGCTTTTGTAGGACTAGACTGAACTGGCTCGAAGCCTAACCTCCGTCTTTCACAGGAACAACTTGGTAAGATGGGCAGATCTAGTTACATGGATAGTCGTATATCGGAAGAAGTGTCTTCGTGCATACAGAGGGCCCGATTGGTATTTCATAATTTGATTCATCTGTGGCGTCCACGTAACATCCAGCTACCTATCAACTGTCGAATATGCACGGTATCAGCAAGTTCGGTCCTGCTTTTTGGCTATGAAAATGGCCATTGAGGGCAGAAGATATGCGAAGACTTAGGACGCCGTTCGTTTGAACGCTGTTGCGTTTGTGCTATCGGTAGTATATGGCTAAGTATTTTATGACTTATAGGTTGGGTTTAACGTATTGAGTCCTAGGGTTTAGTCTTAGGAACAAACATTGAATTAAAATGGGTTGATGTTTGAAACATTTTGCGCATGTCCACAGAACGACTGCCTCCTTGTAGGCAGTTCTTCGTAACAGGTAATGGTTGGAGGATGGTTTGAAGTGGCCAGTGGATGACATGGCCAAAACCGCAAAAGCTTTAAACAATTTTCTGATTCGTGTAGTTTAAGTTATATTGATGAGTTGGGGTCCACGAAACCCCACTCCCCCCCACTCCACACGTAATTTGGAGACAGTAGTTGATATGTTTGGGTGACACAATCAGCGACTTTTTGTATTCGAAACCTTTATTCTCTATACATCATCATTATTCCCTGTTCTTTCTTCCATTTGAGTTTTTGCTGTTGTTAGTTAGAAACCAAAGCCAGAATATGTCAGTGCAAAGTTAATGGTCGTTCAAACTTACCGGTAAGTTACGAAAACCAGAAAACCTCTGCAAATTTTTCCTTGGGCGAAATAGCAGCAGTGCTCATTGTCCGGCTCGTATGCAACATCCCAAGGAGATCCTTGAATGCTATTTTCGTCAGCGATGCAGATATGAGGTTCTGAATTGCCGCCCATCGATGTTCTACAATAATTACTCCATTACTCTTCTATTCTGCTTGCTTTACTCGTCACGAATAAGCACGCCTGAAGATGGAATAGGGATCAAGCATTTCTGTCTGTCCGAAGATCATCGTGGAAAAAAATAAGCATCATACTAGAATGTTTGTCCGTCAAATAACAGGCTTGGATCACCAGTGAACACTATTTCGTGCATATATCTTAAAGTGATATAATAGACAAAGATGTGGAACACTTTCGCTCAGCTGCCTGCAATATTGGTGAAATCAGGCATTATCATGATGAAAATTTCGTTGGCGATAACAGCAGCAATGAAGAATTTGACAGTAACCTGCGTGGAGGGAGCCCAGTGGTACTACTGATTACCACTGAGTAATTCGACTGTCAAATCGATACCGATCATTGACAGTGGTAGTAAGTCAAATATTAGCAACCGTTTTCTAAGTAGAAGTACCAGAGAAGAGCCTGAATTCGACTCAGTTATGCAGGTTCAGCTTTCCAGAATGAAGAGAGAGGTGGTTATACCAAGCAACAATCTGTTACGAAAAGTGAATCTATGCGCTCTCTCATGCTGATTGTTGATGCAGTTGGTTTCAAAGTAACACAATTTTCACCAGAAATTTGAACACAAATCCTTTTTACCCAATTATCCTCATGATGTTTATTAGAGCCAACCTCCTTGGCCTAACTGTACAGAAAGGATGAAAGGCATAGATCGCCACGTGCCTCACTTCAGAGTCACTTACATTTTTCCTGTGAGATGGCGGACACTGAGAAGAATATGTACATCTAATTGGAAGATTCCATTCATTCTACTGAATCTCTATAACCATTTTCGGAAGAAATGACAGTGTTCTTTCTCCTTTTCCTTATCAGTCCACTGATTTCCTCTATTGTTTTGTCTGACTGCCCGGCCTAGATCAGTCCAGCTACCTATGATCCGATAAAACCACCCAGAAAAGCGCCCAGTGGTAATCGCAAAAATATCCCCTTTTTATGTGGAGCCCCAAGGACAACTATCTTTTCTAACAAGGTAAGTATAAAAGCAAAAACGAATAAGATGACTGCAAATTTTGTAGCAAACGTAACCCAGAAAATTTGCGCATTAAGTTTCCCGCTACTGATGTTAGCTTTCAACTGAAGGACAACGCGCAAATAGTGAACGATTTGTTGTCAACGGCCGAAACTCAAATGTGATGTAGAAACCTGGGATAGAACAGAGCAGGCAGTAAGCTAACTTACCATCAAGTATCATTCTAGTGGTTAAATAAAAGCGATCGAATCCAATTTGTTTTGGTGTTGCATGGCAATTCAGTGGGTTAGCTCAGTCAAAAACGAGTGATTCCTATAGGAGGACGTCTGGCAGTTGAAACGATAGAAGCCGTTTTATTACAAATCACCTTCTCGTGCAAATTCAGTAAGACTTGGTGAATTGCAAAGACCTCGGTAAGCTTTAATATTAGTTTTAATTCGAAGACATCATCGACGTGGAACGGACTAGCTGGTTCAATTTCGGGACCGTCGTCCATCAGATGTCGAGCTGTAGAACTGCCAGTTAACTTGATACTTTGAAAAGGAGTGGTTCCACAGCAAGCGTTTGCGCATCCTAGCGGTCAGCCACTGTTCAGTATTCCTTGACTGAGAGGCTGTATAAGTACACGGAAACTGCTAGATACAGTTGAAGTTAACAATAGTTCACATTTTCGAACCATAACTTTAAAAGCAACACTCACAACTCGTCCATTACTTGCCCCTGTGGGAGAAATGGGCTCTTTGAAGTGACGATTTTTTTCATTGGAACGCCTCGGTATTGTTTGGAAACGCGGACGTGCATTATATGGTGCATACGAGCAGGTAAAAGTGGCACATTCAACACCAGAATCATGATTCGGAACTTGCACGACATCAGCTAACTTATTGAAACATTCCGTAATTAAACGGTGTTAATGTAACATTGTTTATTCCGAAGTGGAATCAGAAAGATAACGCTACAATATCTACTGTGCTAGCGGTAAGGAGACAAGGATTTCATAGCTGATTCCAAGTGACAAGCATTCGTTCTAATTGAACTTATCAGTGCTGCTCACTGGAATATACGTTGCAACATCGGAAACGAGAGGAAGAGGAAATATTTTCCATCTTCCAAAGTGTGGTGGACGGAAGTGGTATGTAGTTCCTTTCATCCAAAAACGCCAATGTATAAGTACATTGTGAGCTAGGTAACAGGCCTTCCAAATGACAACAAGCGGACAGTGGAGATGGAAGTTTTGCAAATGTTTACATGGCAAGAGACATTTTTTGATTGGTTTTGTAAAGCATTTTTATTTAACTTTAATTTTAGAGAAAGTCATGTGTGCCAAATAAGGATGAAATACAAAGCCACATTCTTACAGATAACCGCTCTTCTGCGTTGCCACTTCAAAATATGTATAGATCCCCATACTGGTCGCCTTTGGGAGCTTTAACTAGAACAAATTAGGATCCCGGTGATGCTAGTCTGTTAATTAAACTCTTCCGTACAATTAACATTTTGCTGCAGATCCTACCAGCTCACCCCACCCCTCACTCGACCCCTCACCCCATCCCTTACCCCACCCCCACCCCCCGGGTGAAAAATATTGAGACGCCAAGTAGCCGAGAGCCTGAGAAATGACCGAGAACAGTGGTGATTATGGAAATGCTGACTGACCGGTAGTGGTCACGACGATAAAATCGTGACGTTTGGGCTTGAAGGTCGCTGATTCAAATCCTCCCAAGGCCGGTCACCTTCCAAACCTGCCAGCGCCCTGCTGGCAACGGCCCCCTTCTTGAAAAAATGAAGTACATCGTTACATCACTGAGGAAGGAAATAAGAAGATAAAGATAAAAAACAGGTCCATGAAGGAAAAGTGTAAAAGAAGCATTCAAGGAACAGAATGGCTCGCTGCTTCACTGTCACAAGCGTTGAGCAGAACAATTCCGGTAACAGTTTAGTTGAACCACCGCCTTAGTACACCTTCCATTTGTGTCTGCAAATAAACCATTACAGATGGACACCAGTCCTTCATCCGAAATAAAGGGGATCAGAGAAAGAGATTTTTTCAAAGACATAAGGCAGCTAGATCAGAGGGATTATCGCCATCCTTCTTCAAGAAAGGTGACGAACTGTTCCGTTGTAGTTAACAAAACTTGTAGGATCAATCTGGTCGGAGAAGGAGATTCCTGAGGACTGATTTCAATTAGTGATTGTACGGGTTTACAAGAAATATGATAGATCCTCATGTGAAAACCACATAGGAATTAATTGTAGATGATATAATATTTATAACAGCGTTGTTGGTAGCTATAATGCACCAAGGTTTCGACTACCGTGGGTAGTGTTTCTCAAGGCAAGTTTTACAAAGGAATTACACAGGGATTAGTTTAACAACCATTGCATCTAAACTGATAGTGGGCATCATTCTCCAACGCTTATCCGGCACTCGTGAATCATGTTTGTCTGAGAACCAAGCTAATCTCAGTCCCGATCACCGTTCTATTGACCAAATTTTCATTTTGCGACAGACTGGAGAACATAGGCACATATTCCGTATACCCAAGATTTATGTCTCTCTTGATTTGATAGTGGCATTTGANTCAGTCTACCGTGCAACTGCGTGGACTCTTCCTCTCATTGAAGAGTGTGTCAGACAAATTCATTTCACTTACCCCATCTCTGCATACGAGCAGCCGAAGCCTAACTCGTGGTTACGGCGAACTTTCACTCGAGTTCAAGGTTGTTCTTTCTCACCTTTCGTTTTCAACTTTATCATTGAAATGGTTATGGTAATGACTCTATCCTCGTGTGAGAATAGTGGCTTTGATATTTGCTCAAACAGGAAATTGTTTCGCTTGGAAGTAGAAGTGAGGACGGCATTGTGTTACTGAGGAAATGCATAAAATATTCGTGGGCTTTTCAATCACCGGTATCCTTATGGCCACACCTTAATCTACAAGATTTTTCTTTCATCCACCTTATCCGCTTCCATCTCGTCAGTTTTGGTTTGCTTTTCACCGGTATGTATGTGAATCGCTGCCTACACTTCTTTAAATTTTATCTCCATGCGCTGTAAATGCAGACTCATCTGTGCGCTTTTCAACCAGGTGGGGATGATCTCACCAACTGAAAGCTTCATGAACGAAATAAGAAGAAACTAACAAATGTCCTCTGAGGACAGCCAAAACGAACTTCTATTTATTTAACATCATGCCATGAAACACTCAAAATCGACTGTATGTTATCACTGGTATTATCAGTTAGCCCCAAAAGGTCCGTTCAAGTAAAACTTTTTTGGTAACCGGCCTGATCCATTCCGTTCAAGTCAGCTGCAAAACCGTCGACTCTCTCGTTGTCTACACATACGAATAAATGGCAAATCCCCAGTCAAACAGTGCTTTGGGTCTCCTCGGCTGTGTCATTTCGTCTGCGTATGTTCACTCTCCTAACTATTCCAGACTGGTGGGCAATGAGAAGCAGAACACAGCCCCTTATGGATTTTGAAACTGGAGTTCATGGGAAAAGTGTTAAAAGATTAATTCGTATTGTCAGATAGGGAGTTATCGTTATTGATACTTCTCAAACTTTAATCGTCGAACATGAGATGGTGCGTTCCATTCCTAACGCTTTTCACCAAAGAAGGGAGGTCAATCACTGAAACCCATCGGGATTATGGTGGTGTTACACATCAGTTAGTGCCGTGCCATAAATGACAAGAAATTAACTTCATTAAATCGATCAATTTGGCTGTGCACTACGTGAGCATCGTTAAATTCAATCATTGTATTGATCCCTAACTCTCTTACTTTTTATTGGTAATCCATTTTGCATAAGTGCAGCCTGAACCGTGGAGACTTGTGCTTGTCCTGTTTGGAGTTCGACAGAATATGATTTCCCCTATGGTGGGGGTTTCTTCTTAGCTGACAATATCACGTCCTTATATGCGACGCCCTTTATAATTCATTAAAATATATAATAACTGTTGACAACCCACATCAAGCGGGCACCTTTGGAACTAACTGTCCAGCTTAATCGCACAGGAACCATACGATATCGGCTTACTTTCCACAGAAACATAAACAGCAAGCGGCTAAGTTTGTCTGTCCATCCTTTGATTCTTTCATTTAGGTGTGTATCTCTCGTTTGTTGTTCATATGCGATGACCATTTCGGATTGGATTTTTTTTCTTTTTGCTGCTTCATTGTATGTTTAGTTCTTTTTCTTACCATTTTGTTGGATTACAGTATTGGTAATGCCTCTGTTGTGGGAGTCTATATTTATTCGAAATTTATTTTTTTTATTTCATGAAGACTCCTGTTGGTCCAGGCCGATATGATGTCGAGCTGTATGATGATTCACGTTGCGTATGGGGCGCAATGTGTGCATTTGACTCCCAGACACCGGCACGAATGCAAGGCCGACAGATGCGACTGTTGAGGTAAGGTGGACCGATAAAAGATTCCTAACCCGTTATTTTTACGTTTCGTTTACTGACAACAATTTTGGAGTAGTGTGGTAGTGTGTGGTGAATTATTACTGCGAGTCATCCCAAGACGGACGCAAGGCACATAGCTTTGTATCATGCCACGTTATCCGAAAGGTCCTCAATGATAACCGGATTATTGCTCAACCATATATGCACCATAAAATAGCGAAAACGATTATTTCAACCAAACTGAAATTTTGGGGCTGCTGGTTCCGCGAGACAGGCAATCAACCAAAGCTATACATTCTATTTATGTTAGCACATGAATATGAATGTAATTATCGGATCTTGTGGGTTTATAAATCAAAGTGTATTGCAAAAACAATCATAAATGAGGCTAGCTGTACTATTTCTGGGGTTAAGTATCTACTGTTCGAGATGCTGTAAATGGAATTCATCTCACATACAATGGGGTCTTACTTTCCCGTCTGCCGAATTTCTACTCCAGTTCATTGGGGATTTCAAAACAAAACAAATAGATGCGCTAAATAGGAGATAATAGGAATTTTATTTGCAAAATATTAGCCAAATTACTGTCAATTTGGGTTTCATCAAACGTCAAGCTCTCTAATATTATGGATTCCATCCTGCATGTTCACTGTATCTTGCTTGGCTGACTTCATATCTGTTAGTCATGTTGACCACTGATAACCTCCAACCAGCTCTCGATCGGAAACAGTCTGTCCGAGTTCATTCCTTCGCAGAATAACAAGCATCTACCTAAAATTGCAGTGAAAGTATTTTCTAGATCATCGGTTTCCACATACGAACGGTGGTTGAACCCAGTGCATAAACTATTTTTGAGTCGAATTTCGTCAAAAGATGAAAGGTACACAATGTTACCACGTCGAACCATGCGAGCGAATTCTCGTGATCGGTTCGTTAGCTGATCTGATGGCCCCTGGCAACATAGGCATTTCTTTGATTGCTCCGAAAGTCCAAATAAATTGGGTTCTGTCATTAAAGCTATCCACACACTCTTTTTGGTCCTGTTGTCATTAATCTTGTTTTATCACAATTGTGCGAAGTTCTGTTTCAAATATGACAAGGGTTCACCTCATATTACCCCATTACGATTCATAGACGTTATCTTCCGGACCAGATTCAGCGGCGGCCCTGTGACCATTCCAGATCAGTGAGATAATGGCGAACCATTGTTGACTTTGGTTCAGTTAAGCTCGACTTGGACAAGGATTAACCCTGCACAAGCGTCCTTCGGTTTTGGTTTCCATCCGGCAGAACCGAATGATGGTGAAAAACCTTAAGGTCATTAATCAGAAGATCCACACGGAAGTAGAAACATTTCAAATTCAGGAAAGCTTGTGACTGAGGCATTTAGACATATGGTCCATGATCCACAATCATCATGTTTTAGGGTAATTTTGATCCCAACCACGTGCTTGGGAAAGTCCATTGGTTAGTTTTCGTGCCCTTTAGCCATTTAATTGAATGGTCACCTTGACCCATCTCTCGGTCATTCTCCGCTCTGTTGAACAATGCGTATTTTCTGTGTGTATAAGTAGCTGAGAGGATTAGCACCTCTATGCTCGTATGCTGTCTTGTCTCTTCGAGTATTTCCAATCTCTTTGGTATTCACCAACCTCTCAGATGACATCCGTGGCTTCAAAAAGCTGAAGCACGCATCAGCAGCCTCATCCAGTTGAACCGTTTGGCGCGAGGGCTGAACAAGTTTGAGGTTAAATAAGTCCCCAAAGATATTGGTGAGGCGCCGTCCACCATGCGAGGATGGATAATTCCGAATAAGCTTAGAAGAATCGTTGGATCCACTGATAACACAAGAATTGGTCCAGTCAACAGGATTGCATGGGCCGCCAGATCGCAGTCCGTTGTAAGGGATGATGAATGAACTTTTACCGGCCCACCGATAACCACGTACTAATATTATCTGGGACGCGTTAAACGTTCCAGACTGGTAGACTGTCATCAAAGGGATATTAGAGGTTTGATCAGCCACTTCCCAACATCTGAACAATCCGCTGTGTAATAGACAGCACCTGTGCACGGGCCTCCGGTGTCATCTCGAAGAAAAGCCGAATGACATTGAAGAGGTCACTTCATACACAGCTGCCAAGCATCTTTATGGATTTCGTCTGTGAAATTTTGCCTTGGTACTGCCAACGCTTCCCCGATACGCGGTGCGTCCTGTGTTCCTCTGCGGCCGGGTGAACCAAACACGAACTGGGAACACAAAATGACGAGGCCATGTATCCTGCTAGAGCTCGAAAACTATTCGGGATTTGTTTAGTCAATGCACTTTCGTTTGCAAATTCTACGATTACGAGACCGATATTGTTTGCATATCAAAAGTACGTTTACCCAACTTTGACAGATCATTTATAGGAGTATCTCAAACCGATGTATTCTACCAGATGCAGCACGAGGTGCCAGCAGACGATTCCCAACTACCTGATGCTGCGATCGCAATGAACACTCGAGCTCACCGCGCGATGGGACAGTTCAGGAGCACTACGTGTAAAATTACTATCACTGTAGTCTGAGTCCCAACTTTAACTTCTGAGCCAACCGCTAAAGACTCCGTCTGCCGTGTACCTCAGATTCTAGTCAATCGTATTCCGAAGCGCGACGTCCTTCCAGTTGCAGCTGGAAGAGAAGCCTATTGTTCTCGCCATGCTCAGGCTGCACATGAAGCCTTGAGGGCCAACTGAAGACGTAGGTTAGTGACATTAAGCTTTCTGTCGGTTTTTCGGAGTGCGCGGCCAAGATAAGGGGTTTTTGCGATGTGCGCATTTTGCAACAGATCGTAACCTACGGACGGCTGCAGTTGGGGACATCGAAGAAACCGACTTATCCTCTCATAGGCGCTCGTGATATGAAAGTAAAAAAGATTAATTATTCCGAGACACCCGATCTGGAGATAGGCGTAATAAGTTCCAACTAATTTAGCCTATTCAAATTCAGTGCCTGTTCACTCAACGGAGCTCTGTGACACGATGTCCTGTACCTAACTTCAAAGAAACCAAAACACTTCACCCACCACATTCTAGTAATCTAATGGAGATTTCGATCTTTAAGCACAAACGGTCGTCCGATAGCTTCCATTCTCAATAGCAGTGTTTCTGCTGCTACCGATCTTACCGTCGTAGTGAAAACTTAATCGATAACTGGATGTCGCACCGATGCCATGTGATGAACGCCAACCACGTCCTCTACATGCGCGAGGATACTTTATCTAATTTATGATCGCCTGGTGAGGTGTAACTGCCTGAATTGCATAACTTCTCTGCTTCGCCCAGCTCTTCCCATTCGAAGGGAATTTTCGTCTTTGGGTCACTACAACCATGCGGTACCATTTTGCAATTCACGAATGCAAAATTTATCCGGTATCTAACTGCACCATTGGTTAGATGGTCAAGAAGTGCTAGCAACTTAACTGAACCCTTACTCAGAAGCTCAGCATCAGATGTGTATCGTATGTCAGGGAATTTAGTGTCGAATGAGAATAGGAAAACTCCCGTAATCATCTCAAGTGGGACCGTTGTCGATCACCAACTCGAGTAGTTTGTAGCTAATTGTTTGTTTGACTGTTCCATTTACAGTTCGGTTTCCGTAGTTGTACACCGATGACGGTGATTTCTAACGAACGGAATGCTGCTGCGCAGTACGTCAACGGTGCTATGAACTCACCAATACGAGACAGAACAGGTGTACACTGAGCAAGTAATTTAAGGAATGAATGAATGAATGAATGAATGAATGAATGAATGAATGAATGAATAAATGAATGAATGAATGAAGCAATCAATCAATCAATCAATGAATAAATGAATGAATGAATGAATGAATGAACGCACGTTTACAGGCACTGAGCGACTGCCACCGAGGGGCACAAATCAATAAAAGAAATGGGCGTTTGTCAGGTAACGAGGAACTGGACTGTTTGTTTGCGTAAATCATATCATATACAAGTGGTCATTTCCTTGCGCATTTGCACACAGTGCAAGTAACGGACCGTTCAAGGAAAAATGCAATTGATAAATAAATCGTTATTTCTAACATCATACTTCGTTATTGGTCACTAGTAAACCAATATAACAATAGACAAGATTATGACCCAGTAAACATACGCAAAGATTACCAGCCTACACTCCCATTGACGGGGTGGAAGATTGCAAAATGATGTAGTTACCGTAACTGATGGCCCGGCGCTAAGGAGTGACGTTCAACCACGGCTCTCAAGAAGTGGACTCCTGAGAGATGTGGCCATCTTACTTTTTCTATCTGGTCGAGGTGGTTTCACCTTTTCAATTCAACTGTAAAATGTTTCCATGTCTTAATGATAAAACTTTCTACATTACAATATGGATCGTCCGGTAGACTGCTTCCAGTATGAATCCTAGTTGTTTCGTTTCACTGAATCTGAATACAATCCGCTTATCGTATTATTCCAGTGAACGTCTGCGTCAGAAGAATATCCAGGACCATAAAAGACCACGAATTAATCATCACTCAACCGAGCAAGAACCATGTATGCCTATTCAGACAAACTCAATAAACCTGCGCGCCAAGCCTTTGATTGGATAGTATAACTGATCCTGTGAGTTAATACCAATAGGCATCTCGTTGATTCTCTCACCACGCTACCCCACCCCTACATCAGACTGATCAAAATCTAGCAAATTCATCACGATCCCGAACATAAAGTGATGACGTTTCTTATCAGTGCGTTGATTTTCTACTCATCATACTTGGAAATGGCTGTGACTTCCGGCGGAATGAAATCCGCATGACAAAAAATCATGACATTTTTACCCAAAACTTCTAAGAAATTTAGTTTGTTTGAAAATTTTCCTAATTTCTGTTGGATAGTTTGGAATCAAAGAAACTCTGTGACGTTTCATAAAAACCAATGAAATAAAAAGTCGCAAAAAAATATCACTTTTTATTTGTGACCAAATGGAATCGATAATTATTTCTCATAAAATATAATTAGGATGCATCAACTGAGCCGTAGAATGCAAGACGAGTTAAGTTCAGTACTCGAGTTACCCCTGTTGTCTTATTAGACTCAAGATCATTCAGGCTATGGAAATGTGTAGGAGATGAGATTTTCTAGGACAGATGAAGAAAATATACGAAAAATTGTTATGATGGAGATTATGCAGCTGGTTAACACGAGAGCTCTGATGAGTTTCTTGGGTAAGTTTTGACAATTATTTTCACAAGAAGTGATTACCTTTGCTAGCTGATATTTGTGTCGGTGTGTATTCAATAGTACTACTCAATTTCGCGGCAACATATTTGACTCCCGACGAAATTGGTTCTAGTTTTATGTGTAATTATCTTCGGGGTTTTGGTACAGCCAAAGTAGAACTGCCTGATTCATTTTACCTGTGATATACGCTATAATTAATTGCCGGAAAGTACAAGGCAATTTTACTCCTGAAGGTGTGAATTTACAACAACCGTTCGAAAAACGTTTGCTCCTCGCCCAAAGTCTTTTAAAATTTTGTTCCCCTTACGAAATGACGCACTGTTTCATTTTTCAATCAAAGTTTGAATACCTTACCGAAATCCTTTATATCATTATTGGACACCTGGGGCCGTAGTCCAGATCCTTTTGACAATGGAGCAAAAACATTCTCAATTTCGTTGGGCTCATTTCTGTGACCCAATCACGTCACAACCCTAATGCTCCAAAAAGCAAATATTTTCGCAGGCTACTTGTGTACATCAGGACCACTAAATTCCATGTCCAGTGAACAGTTAAAACAAGATGAAATGAAGCACAAAATACCGTAAGAAAGTATTCAAAAATGCACATAGCGATGACGTTCATGAATAAAATCGAATGAAAGACTTTACTAAAAGCCTTAAAAAAATAGATGATTTTTCAAAGGAATTCAGGACTATGGTGGATAAACTGGCTGATCTGAATGACTATGTGCACAAGAGAACAGAATACCCTCGGTGCTTTAGCCAACAGAATTCCTCGCCGAAGACTAGAGACAAAGGTCCCATCAACTGGGGTTGCACATTTGAATAGGTAAGCTGCAGCCATTGAATGATTCGATTTGGATGAATATAGTGAAAACAATGAAACCATGAGCAAATCGCGTTCATATGCCTAGATAATGACGCATTCGTCAATGAATGGATCAAGGGGTAGATCAGTACACGTAACAGAGCTCAGCTACTGAAATTTCGAGTACAAGGAACAAGGCTAATCAGAATAATAATTTATTTCCACTTGGTCGGTTTTAATCGTCAAGTCGCTGAAGACTTCGCAGACCGAACTAGTGATGACTTTCTTTCTTTTGGACCATTCCGATTGAATACTGTGAATACTAGACAAACGGCAATCAAACTGGAAAGAGAATTTGGAGGTTTTTCGGGACGTGTTCTGTGATTCGACTGGGTAACCTTCTCCAAAATTATCCAAAGTACTTTCGAAAAAAGTAAAGAGGAATTGATTGTTCTGTGGTAGCCGCATGGTGCCTTGGCAACATATAGGTGACACATTATTCCATTCAATCGATGCCTCATTATTTTTCCACTCATCGTGAATTAAACCGAGGCAGAACATACTTGGTTGTGAACAATTTGTTGGTTTTCTCGTTTTTGCTTTCGGAATTCGAAATGGAGCAATGAGGACTATCAAATGAACTAGTGGATCATGGACAAGAAAAAACAATCAAATCTAACCATCAAAACTCTAAGTTTACTTTGTAGTAGTACAAAGGTACCATCATATAATTTTAATAAAGCTTAACTCTGCATTCTGGAGGGAAGGAAAATCCCGGGTTGAAATCTACAAAATGTGACATTGGAATGTGATTAAACTGCCATACTTAATCCATTCTTCATTTTTTATCTTTTCTTTATTTGTTTGTTTATTTCGCGTTTTGTCCCTGAATGTCTTTTGTGTTTGAAAATATGGCGGAAGCCAATGGAAGATCAGAAAAATCCTTTTAAACCAAAATGAAATTTCCTGAGGGTCCTAAATTGTGGGCAAGCAAACGTGACGTATAATGCGCATGAACTCAATGAACTGAGAGCACTGTTAGTCAGATCTACTTCGTGCTAAAATTTGTGCGCTATTTTTGCCCAGAATTCGATATGTCCTCTCCCCCTAAGGGCCGTATTGTGAAGAATTAGGACCAGTTCGGTATTATTGGCAGTTTTATACACTGAAAACCGACAGCGATTAGATGGTTATTACTTATGAATCGAAAATCCCACTGCCTTATTTTGCCACTTTCGAAATTAGTTTTCATGTTCGAAGACTGCTTCGGAAATTTGGTAATTAGTAGTTTTCCATTTCATCTAGTCTTGTAGAAAACCCGTGCTACAAGTGTCGCCGTGAACACCTCCCGCTTCTCCATCCAGCAGCTTAAGGAACAAAACGCCTGTGCCTGCATCCATTCTATTCAACGGGAACCGACAAAGCATTTCAACAATAAATCCTAAGCCTTAATGTTATCTAGCGAGCAGATATGCTAGAAATTTTGTCGATTTCGCATTTTAACCACCACATGGATACTTCAGTCGTGAAGCCTTCCCAGCCCGTTAGTGAGAACGAAGTGTGGTTTGTCTAAGCAATTTGACAAGTGCGACTGCAGTAAATATAGTTTTCATAAATTCTGACAATCGATAGACCCGCCAGTGTCCTTTAGTTTTCTTGGTCAGTTTGTTATGAGGTCCGGAAACTGGATCATGAAACCATTTTTATGTTGTGGACCGAAAAATTTCAGAATTTCAGTAATATCCGTCATGTAGTTATGGGGTTGCATTATCCCTTCAGAACATCAAACTTGCCTTGGTTAGCATCGGCATTCAAGCTGCGGTATATTTTGACATGAACTACACTCAAAAAGTAAGGTTGTTCACATCCGAGGTGCCTCCAGCTGGAAGAAAGCCAGTCTATTCAACATAACCAGTTTACGAAACTCTGTCTGATTGAAACATGCATCTTCTTTTAAATAAACTAACATTTTCTTATAATCATTTTTAATTACGTAAAACTTGGCCTTGGTAAAAAATGATTACCTCACGTTCAGTCGAAACGTTGGGCGCATACAATCTTACGACACGGCTGTTATTAACATTGTCATTCACAACTATAACATTTTCTTACATTGCTTGTATTCTCAAAATTAAAAGAAAATCTCGGTCATCACAATGGCAAGTTTTCCCTAAATCATAGTACATTCTATTTTGATTCGGTAAAGAGGTTTCGGTCACTTTATTTGTGTCAGAGTGGCCGATTTAGACAAATGTGAGGCAACCGGACAAGTTTCTTGAAGAACTTCCTGGTAGATTTGTCGTTTTTATTAGGTATTTTGCTGTTCAACATCTGCCAAACATCCATAAACAAACTTTAGCCACATCAAATAAACGGGCTCCGTATTTTCCACTAATGCGCAGGATGCTTATATCCCCTCCTTTATTGCGCGATTAGCCCATATCCCATATCGACGGAGATTTAAAGCAACGAAGGACGAACAGTAGTGAATGGACTATTGGTGATGCTCTACTCCAGGATTAAAAAAAGCGTTTTATCATAAAATTTTAACAGGAATAATTCTGTGTCCGTTTTTAGATAAGATTGATTTTCTGCAAAATACTTGCGCTTGGAATTGTTTACGTGATTAATATAGTGTAAATGTCGGCATTGTTTGGTTTGAAATTCGGGATATGCATATGGGCAAAACTTACAGTTGAGTCAGTTTATTGTCCCCTACTTGATGGGATTGTAGCTTTTTACCCATCCAGACAGTGGCTTCATTGTCGCGATAGTATCGCAAGCGATTAATGTAGCGCTCCTGAATGGCTTGGTAATAAGGTCAGCATCGATATAACCCAAGTTCTTTCCTAAATTAAAATTCCCAAGTTCTTGATCAACAAAGACTATCAAACAACAGTTAACTTTAGATATTCCCCTAATTAAATTCGTAAATTAAACTGGCAAATGTGTGCCTTATCGTGAGTAGAATACTAGATAAAATAAATGCTACCGTTGGAAGTGTTATTTGGTTAGAATTTATGGATGTAAACTAGGATGAATCCTAAGACCCGTCCAAAGAGGTTTATGAAATTTTCATACTTATTTTGATTTCATTTTTCATGTTCCATCGAGTGCACTTCGGCAATCGAGGTCATCTATGTTTAACTGTTCTTCTCGTAGTCTTCGAAAAGATATATTAAGCGAAACCCAGACCTAAATTCATGATACTACCTTCAGAATATTAGCAGAGGAAATTTTTGAATTCATCGCAATCGGCGATATATTATATATATATATATGTATGTATATATGATGCCCAGTCATGCTCACTCAAAATCAGCCCCATCAAACTCACCCTAGAATGCATTGAGGCGTTTGGAGGCTGAGTTCAGGAAATGACTCACAGAACACTCTTAGATAAATCGTATCCTGGCACATTTAAATCCAATGATGTTGGTCAGGATAGACTACTTGCTTCCGCTATTCACTTTGCTAGTTGATTGGATCGTTTTATTAAACGGTTTGCTTTTGGGTAACAAGTCTTCGATTCCATTATGTCAGAAAAGCAGAAATAATGTATCTAATGCCTCTGTGTAATCCTACTGTTTGATATGGTCATTTTGATCATGAGAAAGGACAAAACGGGAGTTTCTCAATGGTCGAAGAAATGACCAACAACTGCTTTTGATTCTTAATTCGAGAGATCTGCCAACAGGCTTACAAGAATTTGCAGCACATGTGTTCAGCTAAGTCGCCACTAATAATGTTTTGAGTAAAATTGAAATGTGGACCAATGTTTTTTAAGTCGGATCCCCACCACTTCTCAGATTGCAAATAATACTTGTAACTCCCCTTCGAAGTATGAGGGATGTAATCCAAAGCAGATCCCGTCAGAACCAAGAACCGAAGTCGGAAGACAATGGTTACCATTGTTACAAACAGTGATGCACTCAAAGAAAAGTACATGGTTCAGTAGTAGCCTAACAGGAGAACAAACAGCGGGATCGAGTCAAACGGTCCAACAAGAATTCCAATCCAAACCATGCGGCAAGTTGCGGGGATGAGATAAAGTATGGATGAAAAGGTCAAGTTGATGGGCCAAAACAAACTGATAGATTAGTGGATTTTGATAGCTAGAACTAGAAATCGAGCCAGTAGAAAGGAATGTTAGCACGAATCGGGTGTCTAAAAGGATAAACAAGAAAGTTAATTGATCCGTTTCAGCTCGCGGGCATCCGATGGATGCTACGCCACGGCTGAATGACATCATTAGTGTGGCAATAATCTGTCTCACTTTTTTGCACTTTATCGTCGCAAAATAATTGCGTCGTTATCTTCAGAGAAAATATTTGCCCGCAGATAAGAATGCGCAGCTAGGCAATCCTGGTACCTGTTCGAGCATCGGAGCAAGCAGGTTGGATAATCACATCTGATTCATCAATCAGCCAACATTCAGGGAATAGCAATGGCCACTCGTTCATTGTTCAGATCGGCTGGCATGTAATGCTTCCTAAAAAAATCCTCTCAGCTGAGTAGACTGAACGAGACCCTTTTCTTCAGTTGCACAGAACATCATGACCGATAAGGCAAGCCCTTTTGTGTTAACACGTGCGCTGTATTCATCAAAATAACCAGACTGAGATTTTGTCTAGTTTATACCGTGTTATATCTTCAGATTCCAGTGGAGGGCCCAAACCCCACAATTTTTACTTGAGCGGCATCAGCATGTTGTTGAAAGGTGACAAGCTGCCGCTTCAACAGGTTTGCCAGAATTCCCTGGAAGCACAATCTGTACACTTTTGCCTATGGGAAAAGAAATATCTGCATCCAACAGAGAGTTGGTTAGAAGTGAGAGCATATACAAGTTGGGTTGTGTAAAATCGACCATTCAGAACCAATAAGTCGTTAGCACACGAGAGGGAAACAATCAAATCGAGCTCCAAATTAGCCATTTGTGGGCATGTGTACGGTATTGCTGTATATGTTTAAGCACTACTATACAAGGACATCGTGTGCTACCATTTAGTGCTTGTCAAATCAGCGCCGTCACTATAAGAAATTTGGCCGTTGTCCTGGAGATTGAACCGTCCCTGGTTCCTCAAAGAAATCCTTCCCTAGATTAGTCTATTAATCCACATGCGCCGTGCTACAAATAGGGAAGCAAAAGCGACATTGCTGTTTTTTTTCCGGTACAAAGGTTTATCTGTAGTACACTTTTCAAGCCTAATGGAATAAATCCTGAGGTGATACCTTCTGCTGAAGTTTTTACTTTGTTTCGGAAAAGTACTACCTTTCGGTTTCCGGGTCAGCATTTTAACAACGAAATCGGATAGAAAAACTGCCAATGAATCCCTCGTCACATTACCTTTGTTGACTCGATAATATCAGTCAACATCTATTCTATGCACAGGATTTTATCAAGATCTCCAGGTAAATATTTCGACTTTCGGAATAATAGTTATAAAAATCAATATGAACCTCTAAAAACCGTCTCATTTCTGAGTGAATTACAAGGTCAGCTTTGCCACTATTCTGGTAATTAACACTAAAAACTCAAAAAGCCAAAAGCCTACTTACCTAAGACACAAAGGATTCTTCATTTTAATTGATTGCAAAATTTTAGTTTAATTGATCCATGACGTGCCCTCGACAACTAATTTGGCTACTACAACACGGGTTATGGTTGCAAGTAATGAGCGGATTGCGAATTGCGGACAGAATTGTACATTAATATATTCCATCAGAAATAGATGCTATCGCTATTACTAATTCACAGCCTGTTGTTCTCACCATAAAGCGCTTTTGCCATTTGGTGCGCCTTATCAATTACACATTTCTTTTTAATTCATTAAGGAGTGCATTTGTCAACCTAAATCCAGAGAATAAAAAGATGCCTGTAGGAGTGAACTTCAAGGTTTGAAGCAAGCCAGAAAAGTTCTCCGAAAGTAAAACTACCACCACTGCTACTACTACTACTACTACTACTACTACTACTACTACTCTACTGCCACCACTATTACTACCACTACTGCAAATGATAATAATAATAACACTATTACTGTTACTATTACTACTACGAAATCCACTAATAAAATACGTTTATGCAACCAGAAGCTTCAAGAGAATCATCAGTACTGCTATTTATGGAAGCAACAAAGATAATGAGGATGATCATGGGCACGACAATGCTGACGTTAATGATGAAGTTGATGATGGTGAGGATGATGATGTCGTTAGTAATGCGCGTCACCGATAAATCTCAATCCATTCACTTTATTAACTCACTTGTCCGCTTCACCTTGTTCATCTTTGCCTTCACCTACAGGTTTGGGGAAAGAAAGAATGCGAAAAAGGTGATTTTTCGTTTGTTCTTTCTTCTTTTGCAATTCATTTCGAGAGCCAAAGTAGAACCTCTCTGGACCATCGGAAATCTTATCTCTGTCTCCCGCAAGTGGCCAGTAAACCAAGCACCCTATGGAATTTTTAGACATTTTGCCGTGGGATGATTTAGTGAAGGTAAATCAATCCATAACGTGGATAAGTTGTTTCTGATCATTCCCAAAACTGTTTGCCAGACTTCGGAGACGTTTGTGTAAACTCAAATGGCATAGACAGTTGTCACATTTTTGGCACACTGAAACATCTGAAAGTGATAGCCTTCCGCGCTTCTTAATTAGCGATTCAGTGTGTCAGTTTTTCTTCCAAGGAATTCAACTTTTAGAACTCGCGAATAGATCTGCTTGTATACACAACTTATCCGGGCCAGAATTAGGTCTGCACGTACCGAGCGATTCAGACTGTCGTTTATTTATACCAATTGTGGATTAGCAATAAACTTCCCAGTGGTTGTTTTTGTTCCCCCATGTAAGATACACTGAGACTGGAATCTTCGAGAGAATTGGACGACCAACGTGGAACTTCCCGAAACAGAAAAACTAATGTGAGCTAATGATCAGGAACCGTGTCAACCAGGACCGATAATTGTACAACAGATAATCTAATGACCACTGCTGCACAAATCACCCCTGGTAGGAAGAACACTGTCCGGAATGTTTGCTGTCACCAGTCAGATTATTCGTAATAGGTAGGTGGATTCGATAATGCCATTAAAGGAATTTCTAACACAGAAAGTTCAGTTCAAATGTGTCAGTCACAGTTCACACTATTTCAACAGTTCAAATTTAGCTGTTTTCTTTCTTCAGTCATTTGCTTTTAGTCCCGTTTGGCTGGCGTGCCGAATAGACCGAGACACTGATCCACGAAGGGATTTCGCGAACTCGGAATCTCATTTCAATCACTGGGAGCGTGAATGGATGATAATTCTATCTGCGAATCCCACGGGGTTAATGACGGATTTAAAAACCATCTAAGCAGAAAAATCAGCCTGAGTGCCCCATTCCCGGATCGCATTGTGATTCGTCGGAAGATTTTGGTCGGTTGAGCCAAGCCAATCCTCAGAAAGAGGATTCAAACTCCGAAGGCATCGTATTTTATTCTTGTTAGCGTTTCGCACATGGATGGACGAACCACATTTCTCCGAAAGCAGACACCCAATTTCGCAGTTATTATTACTCATCGGGTATGCGTACCCGGCACTCTGCTGTCAACCATCCTCTTAATTGTGCATTCTTTTATTAGGTTCTCACTAAGATCTCATTTAAATCATTAGGAGCCTGAGTAGATGGTGATTAGTTCCTTTAGGAACCACACGGGTTTCATGATAGATTTGAAAAATAACTTAACAGTGTAACCAACCTGAGCTGGGGCCCCGTAAAGTCAGCCAATCAGCATCAATACGAACACATTCAAACCCACAGGGCGATTTACCGGCTATTCCACTTCAACATACACTTTCCATACTGAAAGGGTTATTTTAAAATAAATGCTTGCTCAAAAAATAGGCACCGCTACTCCAACTTAGTAGGTTAAGAACAGAATGTCTCAAGTTGTCCCACATGAAATAACAATCTTGCATTTGTAGGAAACATGATGTGAAACTGAAGTTAATAAATGCACTGTACTGTTTGCAAAACTGAACTTTCACTCAAGACCGCTGGATCGTGGGAACTAATAGATCCCAGGTACACAGAAATGAACTGTATGATCAGATCACCATCAATCTGCTCGGTTTTTGTTACTTGATATTGCGTTTGCGCAATAAGAGCCCAAATATAGAAGTTAAATAAACTTTGCATTAAGCGTCCGGTAGATTTTTGGCTATGCGCTTCTCGGGATGACCGTTAATCCTGACGTGAGTCATCGACCTTGCGAACCACTCAAGAATGAATAGTGACATCCACTCGAATAGCTTTCCATTCACCCTCCCGGTGCAAACAAGTATCAATAAAAATGAAAGTAATACAGTTTATGTCGGAGACAAGCTATTCTGGCAGGCAAGTGCCTTTGTGATTTTCTTGAACAATTTACTCGATTGTATCAACCCCGGGGTGCAGTGCACAAAATCAATTTCGTACTGATCATGTGGGGATTCTACGAATCTTGTTAACACAATGACTTTGCTATGTTGATTTGTCACAAGTGTTTAAAATCACTTCATTTTCCAAAGCACAGCAATGCTTGCATAAATAAACCGCAAATCTGAATCAGCTGATTTCATTCGGTTATTCATAGTCCCTTTTGACTAGTGGTAGCACTGTCTGACATGTTTCAACTTTCATCACAATCCAATGAAATGACATCAATTTGTTTCTTAATATGAGTTGGCTGCTGCATACTAATCAGCCACAATCCATACACGAATCCAATTGACGGGGTGGAAGATTGTAAAATGATGTAGTTACCGTAACTGATGGCCCGGCGCTAAGGAGTGACGTTCAACCACGGCTCTCAAGAAGTGGACTCCTGAGAGATGTGGCCATCTTACTTTTTCTATCTGGTCGAGGTGGTTTCACCTTTTCAATTCAACTGTAAAATGTTTCCATGTCTTAATGATAAAACTTTCTACATTACAATATGGATCGTCCGGTAGACTGCTTCCAGTATGAATCCTAGTTGTTTCGTTTCACTGAATCTGAATACAATCCGCTTATCGTATTATTCCAGTGAACGTCTGCGTCAGAAGAATATCCAGGACCATAAAAGACCACGAATTAATCATCACTCAACCGAGCAAGAACCATGTATGCCTATTCAGACAAACTCAATAAACCTGCGCGCCAAGCCTTTGATTGGATAGTATAACTGATCCTGTGAGTTAATACCAATAGGCATCTCGTTGATTCTCTCACCACGCTACCCCACCCCTACATCAGACTGATCAAAATCTAGCAAATTCATCACGATCCCGAACATAAAGTGATGACGTTTCTTATCAGTGCGTTGATTTTCTACTCATCATACTTGGAAATGGCTGTGACTTCCGGCGGAATGAAATCCGCATGACAAAAAATCATGACATTTTTACCCAAAACTTCTAAGAAATTTAGTTTGTTTGAAAATTTTCCTAATTTCTGTTGGATAGTTTGGAATCAAAGAAACTCTGTGACGTTTCATAAAAACCAATGAAATAAAAAGTCGCAAAAAAATATCACTTTTTATTTGTGACCAAATGGAATCGATAATTATTTCTCATAAAATATAATTAGGATGCATCAACTGAGCCGTAGAATGCAAGACGAGTTAAGTTCAGTACTCGAGTTACCCCTGTTGTCTTATTAGACTCAAGATCATTCAGGCTATGGAAATGTGTAGGAGATGAGATTTTCTAGGACAGATGAAGAAAATATACGAAAAATTGTTATGATGGAGATTATGCAGCTG
>LUCM01005237.1:47115-57669 GCA_008360955.1 Fasciolopsis buskii | reverse complement strand
TTGGACACACAAGAAGATCGGGCTCTAGACTCAAGTCCCGTAGTCGCACAACGAATGGAACAGATCTGCTGCTCCCTTGAATGAACAGCCACACGGAACAATAAGCGGCGCGAAATACGAACAGCTAGCCCAGCCCGCTAGTGGAAGAGAGAAGACGAACACAGAGTACTGCCGCGCGTTTATTGGTTATTCACCAACACAAGTTAGAATTCAAGTGTGCTCTATCGTTTATATGGTTTTGCAGGGTGGCCTTGGTCGATGTGTGGACTAGCCAATCACAGAACGGGCTTTAATGAATCTTTTCGCGGACCTATGAAAATATTCAATCGCTCAATATTTAAAATAACGTCAATTTCGAACTATTAAGAAAAGGCCAGATTCTTTTGGAAAATTAGTAGCAGAAATGAATTCTGCGGCTCCAAAATCCTTGGAATGATCGTCGACCTTAACAAACAGTTTCACAAGAATATACAGAATATTCGGGGACCTTTAATGAGCATGGCACTACGAGTCATTTTGTGTTTGTTTGCACTAAGTGTGCGTACCGCCTGAGCAAAATTTGACCGCAGCTGAATGGCGATATCGAAATATGTCCGGAGTCCCCAAACGTCAAGGGCATCAAGTAATGGACGGGAAAGGTAAGCCCAAGAGATGAAGAGCACTAAGAATGTGATGACTGGAAGGAGATTAGCCAAAACCATGGTGAAAATCATGCAAAGGGGATAGAATAAGTGAACTTAAACATATTTAGAGGCCGATGAAATAATAAAATGGGTGTATTTCTCGACATTTGATAGGCATGCGCAAGGCAAGATTGAATTTACACAAAAATGGCGCATTGGAAATCATAAAAGAAACATTTAGTTGTAACGATGCAGGGTCTGTGCTCTCATGAGCACAACTTGCAAAAAGATAAGCTAACAAGATTTCGGGATTTTAACCAGAGCTAGGTGCTTTATCGCTGAAACTTTCTGGGGCTGGCTATGAGTCGCGCACTGCGAGTCAATCCATTTTTAAGCGGATCAAACGTGCGTGTCGCGGCAGGATAATGTGGCTGGGAAAAAATGACGGATGTTGTCAAGTGGCCGGATTCATCAAAAATCAGTAGGGTAATACAGTAAAGATGAAGATCAATATGGATGTAATAAAGGGATGGAGAGGAGTCGAAGTCACACTGGATATCACATGAGGTGGATGGAGAATGGTAGTCAACATTCGAAAGTCAAAATAATGCTTAAAATGATACAGCAGGAAACCTTCATGGTTGCATCAAACAATTAACGGGACAAAAATATATGAAAAATTGTGGACAGAGAGACGATGGAACTTACAAAAATGGTTACTGAACCTATGCAGCTGGGAGCGGATTGTGATGTGCGGCTGGAAGAAAACCAGTAAGTGTAAGATTTACGATCGGTTCTCAAAAAACTTGCCATGAATGACCTGTGTTGTCCCTGTTTAATATTGGAGATTATGGTGTTCTGTGGCGGTAGGGGTTGGGAGGTTCTGAGATTACCCGGCATTTCATTGGTGGTAGAAACTGTCTGGTCAATCGGCGTGGTTCATCTGAGATTAGGCACCCGGGGAGTCATTATCGTTGATTTGTTTGTCTTAGGGTTACGCGGCCAGGTACTGGAGCGTCAGGTCCCGACAGCAGGGGATAGGCAGCCAGCGCGAAGAATGGAGTGGGGCTTTCGGCGAGAGTTTGCATTGCACCTGTGGTCATTGGCGAGCCTGGAGAAGAGCCAGAGAGAGGGCAGTCTGGAATTTGTTCCAGCTGATATTAAGGCGAGCATACAAAAAAAGGAAACAGCGATAGCAGTCAGTTTCTTACGAAGATTACAGGGACCAGACGACTGTCTTGAAATGCGCAGGAGGTAGTTTGTGGATGGGACGTGTGCAACAAAAGCCGTCCGCTTTCTCCCTGTAGGGTATACGGCACAGTCAGTCCTAGGCTTCATGGTCTTCATTTGTAACCCGTTCCTCTTTCATCTTCTGACGTCTTCGCAGACGCAGATTACAGTGGTCTGATATGACGGCTAGAGTAATAGTTGGGGGAAGAAGTCCCTCTTTATTCTGTTGGTGAAACTCGCTTGGTGTACATGCTACAGGGAATCAGTTATAACTGATCATTTGGTCAACCGCCGATGTTTGCTACTTCCAGTTGCCAAGAAAGGGTATAACTGAATGGGTTGGGGATGGCAGCATAAGCTGGATGCTAGGACAAGATTTGCTATGAGAAGTCATAGAAAGGAAAAAAGGGAGAAGGATGAGAATGTTGGGATCAGTAATTTGTGTTTGAACAGAACGATAGCAACTTGGGACACGTAGTAGTTTTGGTAAGCTTGCACAAATAATTAAGAAAGAAGAACGACGGCAGTTGTTATAGACGTCAGCATACGTACCAGGTGTGCGGTTAGAAGAACAGGGGCATGGTGAAAACAGAGGGGTAGGTGGTGAAGCATAAGTGGTCAGTCCAATTAGCTACTTCCACAGGCCGTCCAACAAAGCAGCCAAACGCTTATCTACCGAACAAGGGCTGTGTGGGATTTCCCATTTTCAGGGTCAGGTCTGGGCTGATGGCATATGTATCCATTGTAGATGGCACATTCCTTCGCAGTCCGAGTGTGCCTTGGTTGCTGGGTTCAACCTGATCCAGCAGAGACTTTTTCTTTTTTCTAACGGAGCCCATAAAGGTACCTTCCATGGTTCCTCCGTCTGACTTGCTGAAGAAGGCAGAAGAACACAGTCACGGATATGCCACATTAATTGAAAGAGGAGACTTTACGAAGCTTTTGGCACATGGAGAATATGGATCTCTGAAGACTGCTGATTGCATTCACATGCGGATGGTGGTAAGCTGGAGTGAGAGGTGCAATGGAAAGGAAAACGTTTGTGTAAGATGTAAAAACAGTTCATAAAAAGTGGCCAAAATTGTCCTCTATATTGCCATTTTTCTCCCAGCTTTTGATCTTAGTCGGCAGTGCGAGTCGGAAGACTGACGGAGCTCGCAGGCCATTCCAGCGGTGGCAGTAACCGTGTCTTAGCCGAACCATGAAGATCCATTTAGGTAGGGGTATACAAGGCGATCAGCGGGATATTTTCGATTGAACAAACCGGTACTCGAGCTCCAGATCTGGCTAGCAGCGTAAAAGCACCACTGAGAAGCCACTAGACTTGAGGTTGTTTTCACGTGGGCATCTAGCCTTCATATGGGATGTGTAGAATAAAAGAGGAAAGTAGTCTGGCTTAAGTGCCAGCTTGGGTTTATGGTGATTGTTGAGCCAGAGACAGCAGACCTGCAACATATTGCTTCTATTGCGTGAAAGTTAGTAAGCGACCTATGCTATAATGTCGGATTTAAGGTCAACACGAGCGACACATTCAGCACCGCCAAGTCAGTAAATAGAAAAAAATGTGAGAAGGTTAGAATACACAAGCTGAAGGTGTTTGAACCCTCAGACTGTAATGGCAGCGTTGATCCCTTCACGGTGCGTTGACATACTGGTCAGCCAACTCTGGAAATGGCTCAGTGTCTAGTCACTCATGCCAATGGCAATGAGGATACCCCCAAAAATAGAGGAAGGAGGTCAAATAATGCAGTAGTGCGAACGTGCGAGAAAGTGATTTAACGAAAGGCGAAGGTGAATTCCGAGAATCCCAGGTGATGAGCTTGTGAGAATACGGTAACGAACTAGAATTCTAATCCATATTCTCAAGCCCCGTCTAGTTCACTGTTAGCTTGCGTCGGGTTACTTGGCAGCGGGACATCCAGTAACATTCCCAGATGGGCTTTGAACTGGTCTAGATTTAAAAGTGACCACAGGGAACTGGGGAGTAAGCAGCTGTGAAGAACTTCGCCCTGCTCATTGGTGGAGTCAGTGGTATTTATAATGAGTAGTACCCACTACCAAGTGAATACTGGGGACTACCAACGTCATGTAGCAGAATTACCATTGCTGTGTCAAATGTTAAAGGGAGATGCAAGGTTTAACTTGACTCGGCGAAGCCATTAATATTCAAGGCCAAGCAGCTCGCATCTGGCTCTTTAAGCTAGGCTGGGCTGGATGAAAGACCAAGGAGGTCTCTAGTGAACGCCCGCTGCACGTTCTCCGTTGCAATCCGATCAAAGTTACGCTTGTGCGTGGAGATAATCGGGCAACATTCGAGGTGCCGCCTGGAGTAGGACTTGAAAGTGATTACACAGCAATCATCAGCGCCTAACTCGGAGCCCTACAGAAAGCCAGACCACAACCTTTACATTGACTTCTTCACTTGTTTTGCTGTCCATGGCTTACGATTGGCCCCTCGCTTCACTATCAAAAATAAGTAGAAGCCCCAAGGTATTAGTCAACCCGACGTCAAACTGAACCCACTGGCTGATGTAAAACAGCATGTTGCTTCTGCCGGACGTGTCACATTGTGACCTCTTGTAAAGACTAAGACCAAAAATGGCATTTTTGTCGTCTTCTGTGAAAGTATAGAGTCACTAGCTCATTGAACCGTTGATATGCTCTAAGGATTGTATCACTTGATAACCCGTTATTATTTTCCGCCAGACTCTAAAAATCATCTGGTATTCCTAGAGACTGTCAACATTTTCCCATCATTTTTACCACATGGACGCACTTGAATTATTCTCGCAAAAGTGGTCCACAATCGAAATGTATCCGTCTTCTCACAGTCTCGCCAAACTTTGATGTCATACTTATCACCAAGTAGTGGCTCAATAATCACACCACTGGCAATGCCATAAAAATTCCCGGCTATAAATCCTACAGGAAAAGCCGTGTAGGCCAGCCTTGTTCACGTCAGAGAAAATATACCAGTTACTTAGTGCCGGGATGCCAAGCCAAACGCCATCCAAGATTGCGGTTGGGCTAGAGCTGGGCTGGGCCATGAAGTCCCTCTTGTTGGATGATTCGAACTATCCCTGGTTGTTGCCAAATGATGCTTTAATGATAATAAAACAAATGAATACTGCATCTGACTTGCCAGGTCCCAAGCTTTTAGATGGAGATTTCAGTGCACCTGGCATATGCTGGTCCACGCTTTCCGTCGCTTTGCTTGAAAGCATTTATCATGGAGGACGAACCAAACAACTAACACATCCGACAAGGAAACTCATTGTGCTTGAGTTGATATTACCGATAGGCTTAACAAGCTCGAACGTTCACTAAAGCTAGTTTATATGGAAGTGATCACCTGCCTGCAAGCCGTTAATTTACATGGCCCTGCTGAATAGGTAATCCTCACCTAACTTAAGTCCGCAATTAAGCGTGGATTGGAGTGGACTAACTATTATAGTTCCTATTGCAAATAAGGGGCGAAACTGTTATCAAGAGAAATATAACAGACCGCTGATCAGTTATATTTCAACCTGCATAAGTGCCACCCCAGAAAAGAAACGAACCGCCCAAAATAAAAACTGTGACCGAAAATTCATTGAGGCTTAAACCAATGCAAAGAAAAAGGCTTGAAATCGCAGCACGCAGTTTCAGTGAAATAAATCAGGGCGGTTGGTAATAACCCTATATAAAATGGAACCGCTTCTGGTGGGAGAAACGCAGAGATCCTTCGAATCAAACACAGTCAGTGGTAGGGTAGATGCATAATTGAAATCGCCTACAGTAATATGCAGGTTATCCTCGGGAAGAGGAATAATAAATACCAGAAGTGAGTCGAACGAAGTTGCGATATTTTACTGCAAGCTAAAGGAGGCAATATATAAATTCGTTACCATAGTATGGCGAGAAAACCTAGGATGACACTGTGTCACGAGACAGTCAATTCCGGTTAGCGAGTGGGTATAAACAACCTCGGACTTTCCAGACCAGAAGGAGTTCAGGTATGTTGCCACGCCGCCCCCAGTCCTCTTGTTCAAAACTCTGTCCTGCCGATGGAGTCTGAAACTTTCTTTCGATACGAGTGAATCAGCGATATCCGAGTTCGGTCACAATTCATGTATGCAGATGACACGCGGGTGAACATGGATCGGTGGTCAAAATGTGTGAAACAGATTCGACATTTTCGTAAACAGAGAGCAGATATCAGTACTCAACAAAGCCGGAGTGGACATCTTGGCTGGAAGGGTGCATTTAAGAGCTGTGTTCCAGCCAGCACGAGTGCCTCTTTTAAGTCTACTAGAAGATCGTTGAGGTGCAGCAATACATGATCTTAGTATATGTTCAGAACCGATACGGTCTTTGAATAAAAGTAATTACGAGCGATTGCAGAGTCATAATCGAGCCAAATATCTGACAAAATAACAACGAAATAGGATGAAACAGAACTGTAGCGCAGCCAGTCAAAGGGAGCACTTCCAACTCAGTGCTTCATATATCGTTCGGCATTTTCCTTAGCACCCAGTCAAGGACCGAACATATTTGACCGAATCTCCATGTATTCGCTTGGGTAGCATGCTGAATCGTACCATTTGCATGCACAAACTGCAGCAGTTGCCTTCCAAAATTGTCTTCCAGGTCTGTCTCGCAAACTCAGTCATTCTCAGGGGCTTTGGAAATCCCCAGTATTGGAGGTTGGCAAGCAGACCATGCAACCTCAATCAGAGAGAGAAACAGCCCTCCATCCCCCGCCAGCCTAGACCTCTGGCTTCGGTGCACACCTACAACTGCGATTTCGGAGCCGCCAGTTGCGATGTTGACCTCCAGAGCCTGATAGTCGGGAGCTCAGCCCTCGCCCCTGTTCTCACAGCATGCTTGTTTTGGTTCTTCCGGTTTATGACATTCACTGCTGTCAGATCCACAGTTATTGGCCAAAATTGCTCCCGCCCACTACGTTTGCCTGCAACCCTACTGCACAGGGTGGCATTCAGTTACCCTCCCCGACCATTAAAAGAGAAACGGGAGAGGGTCTCGGAAGAAACTCCGGAGCATGCAATTTTCAAGCCTGTGCAGCGGCCAAAGGGGCGGCGAGGTGGAATTATAAGTGTGGTCCACACGAATGCTGCAATTGTGAGTAATAAGTGACCGTAACTAAAATTCAGGACTCTGAATGTAGGTGTGGTGGTTGTCACTGAGAGCTGGTTGCAGCCAGGGGAGGGAACAGTGAGCTAATGGCGTGAGATTACTCATTCTTCAGAATGGACAAACAACATGAAAAAACAGAAGGTGGGAGGTTGATCCTGGTGGCTGAAAAGTGCGTGGCGCTGGAAAGCCTTAAGCTTGATACCCTTAACATACAGGCTCTGGAGGTCAACATCGCAACTGGCGGCTCCGAAATCGCAGTTGTAGGTGTGCACCGAAGCCAGAGGTCTAGGCTGGCGGGGGATGGAGGGCTGTTTCTCTCTCTGATTGAGGTTGCATGGTCTGCTTGCCAACCTCCAATACTGGGGATTTCCAAAGCCCCTGAGAATGACTGAGTTTGCGAGACAGACCTGGAAGACAATTTTGGAAGGCAACTGCTGCAGTTTGTGCATGCAAATGGTACGATTCAGCATGCTACCCAAGCGAATACATGGAGATTCGGTCAAATATGTTCGGTCCTTGACTGGGTGCTAAGGAAAATGCCGAACGATATATGAAGCACTGAGTTGGAAGTGCTCCCTTTGACTGGCTGCGCTACAGTTCTGTTTCATCCTATTTCGTTGTTATTTTGTCAGATATTTGGCTCGATTATGACTCTGCAATCGCTCGTAATTACTTTTATTCAAAGACCGTATCGGTTCTGAACATATACTAAGATCATGTATTGCTGCACCTCAACGATCTTCTAGTAGACTTAAAAGAGGCACTCGTGCTGGCTGGAACACAGCTCTTAAATGCACCCTTCCAGCCAAGATGTCCACTCCGGCTTTGTTGAGTACTGATATCTGCTCTCTGTTTACGAAAATGTCGAATCTGTTTCACACATTTTGACCACCGATCCATGTTCACCCGCGTGTCATCTGCATACATGAATTGTGACCGAACTCGGATATCGCTGATTCACTCGTATCGAAAGAAAGTTTCAGACTCCATCGGCAGGACAGAGTTTTGAACAAGAGGACTGGGGGCGGCGTGGCAACATACCTGAACTCCTTCTGGTCTGGAAAGTCCGAGGTTGTTTATACCCACTCGCTAACCGGAATTGACTGTCTCGTGACACAGTGTCATCCTAGGTTTTCTCGCCATACTATGGTAACGAATTTATATATTGCCTCCTTTAGCTTGCAGTAAAATATCGCAACTTCGTTCGACTCACTTCTGGTATTTATTATTCCTCTTCCCGAGGATAACCTGCATATTACTGTAGGCGATTTCAATTATGCATCTACCCTACCACTGACTGTGTTTGATTCGAAGGATCTCTGCGTTTCTCCCACCAGAAGCGGTTCCATTTTATATAGGGTTATTACCAACCGCCCTGATTTATTTCACTGAAACGGCGCGCTCCAATTTCAAGTATCTATCTTTGCTCCGCTTAAGCTTCAATGTATGCTTTGTCAATTCTCCAGTACTCCCGGCTAACAAATCTTCGCCTCCGAATATTTTCGCACCATATTCTCATTATTCTCCTCACATCCCTTCGCTCTCCTATACTTTTTTCTGTTCTGAAGTGCTGCTCCAGTGCGGCTTCGTTATTTTCACATGGACGGCTAAATTAATCTTTGATATATGCTGCACCTGGATACAGTGTTCGTTTCGATTGTCATGAAACGAAAATCCATGACAAGGTTGAAGTTGCACTTGGACAAATCTCGTAATAGCCACGCGTGCGATATATGTTCAATCTAAAAAAGGCGCAAATTCAACGGATCGACATGACATTCTTCCACCAATTCTTGACTGGTAACGACACTTGTTTCCTATGGCAAGTCATTCGACCGTTGTGTGGAAAATCTTAAAGGGATACGAAAACTTCTTCTGATGTCGACAGCGTCAATCATGCTTTTATCCATCCCTCCAGTTACACTCCATTCATATTTGGACAGGGCGATGATATGACAGTTACAAGTGTTTCTAGAAACGAGGTACTCCCTCTGCTCCGCACCACTAAAATTACCAAACGGGCTGGTCCAGGCAGTCTGTCCCCTGCTCTTTTTTAGACGCGGTGCTTTGGCACTGACCAATGCATTTGCCTCTCCAGTTAACGCTCTCTTTATGTCTTCTTCCATCCCTGACTGTTTGATACTGGTCACTACTATTCCCATCCTTAAATCTAGCAGTTCTATTGCATTAACATCCGATATTAAACTGACGAACGTGCTACGCTTAAGCGTCTCTTTTCTTCTGTGTATCCTCTTGCCAACCGTCTTCAGTTTGCCTGTAAGTGCAACATGTTCATTTTGAACGCTGTAGGCCCCCTCATTCACAACATTCTTAATCCCTAAATTCATCGGTGAAATCTGTTTGTTGCGCCATTCTAGACCATTTGGCAGCATTTGATTTGACCCCACGGTCACTTCCACTTCACAAACTGGGACCATTTAGTGTTCCCAAGCCCGGCATGGCTGTCTGATTACTTAATTACCAGACCCTAGTACACACGAACGGATGGAGAGGTTTCGAACCGCAGTCGGTGATGTAGTGCTGCGGTTTGCTCCTATGCATAGACCCTTGATTTGACGCCCTGACGGCCTTATCCATAAGGGTCGAGGATATTGTAAACTATCTCCACTGATCTTCATCTCATCAGCTTAACCTTTCTGTCCATCACTTCCGTTCTTGACGTTTGCGCATCCGCCGCACTCGAACAACATTTAGCTTTTGTTAAGTGTTGCGCGAGCGACAAGCAAATTCAGTGCATTTAAACACGGGATGACCTGCTTTTGTTTGCTTATGGACTGCTCCAGAATATCCTTTATAAACTTGCAAGGAGGTGTATTTTCAGTTATGAGTTTTATCTCGATTACTTGTGTAATGCTTATTGCTAAGATGCCCCTCGAGTAATCCAACGTGGCATATATAACCATATCCCTGCTGAATTCAGTTTCCACGTTTTATCTGCATCATCCATGCACGAATTTAATCTTGCCATGCTCATGCCCGTCGCAGACAAGAAATGTATAATATTATTATTATTCTTACCGTTGGGTAAAAAAATCGCGGCTGCATCAAGCTGCTGATCTTTCAACATTTTTCTGCTCGACTCACATCAAGGACTTACCAACTACACCTTGACGTGGTGTGACGTCTTGCGTGCTTCCACGATACAACGAGCTATACAGGATGGATTATCTCAAGCCGAAGATCCAATCATGCCTGGAAGGTCAATGGGTAGAGGCCTGACGAAGTAGTCTCCCGGTCATCCAAGTTGGGGATTGAGCTGAGTTAGCAGCTCAGTCGGAAAAACGAGTGGAAGAAGAATTGATCCAAGCTGATGGGCTTCCACTCGGCTATTCCCCGCTGCCTTGCGGTCAGGTTCTTGTTAGAACCAAAGGCTTTGGTTGAGAACCCTAATCGTTCTTCTGCTTAGCGGCTGGACTCCCTAGCAGTACCTGTCCATCAGTCCCCATGAGTTACACGCCTACTAAGAACTCCATACTGCATCGGTCGTCGCGCAGGATAATCAGAACCGCGCTGCCCATTGCATGGAGCGCAGGTGGGGTGGGTA
>LUCM01005237.1:15890-45434 GCA_008360955.1 Fasciolopsis buskii | reverse complement strand
GAGGAAAGACTGGACTGTTGGGTAGAGCACTTCAAGGATCAGTTTAGCTGGCCACACGCTAACGTATATAGCCCGACGTTTGCAGCCGTGAATCCTTGGGAAGTGTCACTTGATCTCCCAACGGAAGTGGAAGTGGAGTCGAATATTCGACTTCTGAAGAGGGGAAAAGCTGCCGGTCTCGACGACCTTCCCCCAGTTCTTTTCAAACTGGGTGGTGAAACTCTGGTGAAATCACTTACCACCTTTCTTCGTGATATTTGGAACGAGGAGCATATTCCGATATCGTGGGTGAGTCACTGATTATACCCATCTTCTAAAAGGGCACATGGAGTGACTGTAGCAATCATCGTGGCATTAGTTTAATTCCGATAATTACTAAGGTGTTGGCTTCGATAATGCTGCGTCACTTGACACCGATTCGCGACAGTAACATCCGTGAACAACAGGCCGGATTTCGTTCAGGTCGAGATTGCATGGACGAATTATTCACTCTTCCGCTGTTACTAGAAATGAGTGGAACATAACCCAGCCCTACTCTCGTAGTCATTCTCGACTTAAAAGGTGCTTTCGACTCAGTGGATCAGACAAGACTATTCTGTATTCTCCATCGGAGTGGTATGCCTACGAGGTTCGTGAATTTTTGCGAGCATTATGCTAACGATTGTGGACCGTTTCACATACCTTGGTAGCTGCGTGTCGAACGACGGTGGCTCGGGAGTTGAGGTTAATATGCGCATGTCCAAGATTCAGGCAGCTTACGCTAAACTGAAGCACTTGTGGCGTCGGTCTGATATTTATTCGAAATTGAAATTTCATGTTTACTCTACCGCAGTTCGTTCAGTTCTGTTGTATTATTGAGAGGCATGGAGTATGCGTGTGGGGGATGTTCGTCGGTTGGAGGTTTTTGACAACCGAAGCCATACGTAGTATGGCTAAGATTGGATGGAGTGACCGGGTGAGCATTGCGGAAATCAGGAATCTGTTGAAGTCTCCGACTCTTAGAACACCTAGTTTCATCTTATGAAACTCAGTAAAGCACGCTTGTTAGGTCTCATGTTGCGTATGGTGAACACTGGTATGCCACACTGTGCCCCATTTTTGGTTCCTTCCAAGGTGTTTTTGAGCTCCGAAACACTTTTCATATAGCTGGCAGTGAATCGCGAACAGTGGCAATCGCGTTGTCATTTTCAATCGAAACAATGATTGAAAAGCTCGTGCGTTTGTACAGTTATTCTATGTTCTGTTCGTTATCTGCTGCCTGCTTTATTTTTTCAGGCCTGCTAAGTTTCGCTCCCTGTTCCCTCTGGATATTCACTCCTATTATGAATACACCTGACTGTTTGGAAAAGGCAGCAGTCAGTGAGTCTTGCCCTGCTGTGTAACGCTGAACGACTATGATGATGATCACCCTGACATTTCTTTATTATTCTGTGGAGGATGCCCTCTACCAAGTCGTTTCGAAGAACGACGATTTCCAAACCTTTTCCGACAATCTATCTTTCGTTTACGATTTCTCTGCACGAGCTAGTTTCAATCTCAAACCACCCGAACATTTTCAATTTATGTTCTGTCTCGATCCGCCTACCCATCTCAAATTTCAACTCAAAAACTCTTGCCAGAGTTGATTTTGTAAAACATCTGGGATTTACTGTTGAGGAAAAACCGAAGTGGACTAATCATATTTTTTCTATGCAAAGAATCTCCGACGGTTGTCATTTCAAATCAGGAATTTTCGGCAGTACAATGTTAAACAAAGCACCATCTCTCGATTTGTTTATCAGAGTGTATTTCCAATCTTTCTTAACTGTTCTCCTGTCGTTTGTTTAAGTTTACCTGTAAAAGACTTTGAAATTCTTGCTCGGGAGCTACCAGCTAAAATCCGTGTGTCCTTCGTAACTCTAACTAAAGTGTCCCTTAATCCATTTGGTTTGCAATGGAGAAATTTGCTCATAAAATTCTTTCTGATCCCATGCATCCTCCGCACATAGATCTTTCGAAGTGTCGCTCCCGTATTTCGACACGATCCGATTTTCCTCCTATTCCCTTTATAATTAACAACTATGGGAACTCAAATTTTCCATATTTGCGCGAAGTTTGACAGCTGTGATCGGATTTCAGCCGAATTCCTGGGCAACTTGTTATAATATGTTGTCATTTTTTCTCGACGAGTTTTAATATTATTTTTGCATTTTTGGTCTCACACCATCTGAGTGAAGTGCGACAATCTTGACTACACGCAAGCGTCTATGCAATACATTACAAAACAAATCAAAACAATAGGTTTGAGCGTCCATATTGCAATCCGCAATCATTATTGGATGAATTAGACTGCTTGACTGGGGTCTTCAGACTCGTTGGGACGTGGGAAGGGGTGGCAATTACGTGAATCGTCAAAGAGAGGGAACTAGGAGAAACCTGTTAGCAACAACAGACTTAAATGCACCACGTCACAACCAAACAAAAGGGGCCACCGCCATGGTTGGAGGATAGGTTACCGGGAGGTAAGAAGCGGAAAAACAGGGCTTTTAGGAGATTTAAGGACACGATTGGCTAATAAGATCACCTGGGGTATGTAGTGAGGAGAGAGGTATAACGCATCAAACGACAATGCGGAAATGCCCACGAGGAGCGGATTGCTGGGGCCGATAAATGCTAGCTAGGGCCTACCACAATTACGTGCAAAGTAAGGCAGCTTTGTGAAAGGTCGTTGGTGAATTGAAAAGCCACCGGGCAGTTAGATCCACCGGCAATCAGGAAAAAGCTGTCTGTCTGCTGGAATTCTTCCAGGCGGTATATGGGCGGGATCAAGGGGCGCACGAAAAAACTAAGCTCCGCCACCCTTATAATGGAGTTGCTGGACGAAGCAATCACGGAGGAAAGTGTGCGAAAGCCTAAAAATGGACGCATTAAAAGCGGTACGGCCTAATGGGACCCACACAGCGATAGTAAAGTGGCTGGCGGAGGCCACGTTGTTACTTTGCATCCAGCTCTTTTTTGCTTCGCTTGACGAAGGGCGGCTCCCCGCGGACTGGTTGACGTCGACAGTCTTATTGATGCATAAAGTGGGAACAGAAGCGACCGCGGCGGCTACTGACCAGTGAGTCCGACATCCATTGGGCTGAAAACTTCTGAAGGGGCCTTCACGAAAGGTAAGTCAATTACCTGGAGGCCAACGAGTTAAAGATGGTGGAATATCATGGTTTTCGGCAAAATAGTTTCTGTTTGACCAACTGGACAAGCTTCCTGGACGTAGCAACAGGTAGGGTTGACAGGATGCGAAATAGAAGAAGCCTGCTATGTGGACTTTCAGAAGGCCTTAATTCCATGACTCATAGGCTCCTTGACCAGAAAATGAAGGCTTTCTCGATGGAGTCGAGAGTGAGTCGAGAGTTGTCCATCACGCAAAGGATTTCTATACAGCGCGGTGCTTCATTGATCTGTCCAAGGCCCCATGCTCTTCCTGATGCACGTCAGCGACATAGCCAACGAGCTGGAAACCCCGTGCCACACGCTTGACGACGACATCGACCCATCAGGGACAGCAAACAGCGAGGATGTCCAGAAGTATCTGTAAAAACGTTACCAGTGATCGCTGAAATGGGATCTTCCTTTGAAATTGAGCGGGTGCCAACGGCTCATGTAAGGAGAAGCGAAGTCCCCCAGCCACATGGGCACACCTGGCACCAGATCGCGTTGGAACAAACGCATCAAGCAAAGGACCTCGGGATAGTAGTGAGTGCGGACATCAAACCTATGCTGCAAAGTCAGAAGGCCACCAGAAAGGTGTGGTGTGCCTGAAGACAACTTAATACGACTGTAGCACTTATGATGTCTAACGTTCTTTTGCCTCTGTTCAAGGCATTTGTCCGACCGCACTTGAAATACTGTGTCCAGGCATGGAAACCGTACTTGGTAAGAGATGGGAAAATGCTGGGACAGGTTAAGCTTAATTGTTTGGACATCTAAAGCATATGGGAAAGGAGCAGACATTGAGGGAGCTTGGCCTGTACCCTCTGGAAGGACGTAGGGAAAGGGGCGAATTAATACAGGCCCTAAAGATCGGCAAGAGGCTGGCCGAGATACGGGGTCACCGCGGAACAATATTCCGGACAAGTGGGAAGGAAAAACTTAGATGGAACGGGAAAACGACTGCGAGAGAGCAGGTAACCAACGTGTTAGGAGGCAAATCATTTGCCGTGCAAGTGGTGAATGGCAGGGACAAGCTACCAGAGGAAGTGGCCGAGGTGGGATCAGTGGGCGAATTCAGAGGAAAACTAGACGACGTATAGCTATTTGTATTTGAACAGGAGAGTGCGTGAATTGTACGGCTGAGGAGATGGTCAGGGAGCAAGCACCTCTTTAATTGTTTCCCCTTCAATGGTGATGGATGTGAGAGTACGGTGTACTTGCAAGATTCGCACTTTCACCCTAGGAACTGATGAGTGTCTCCATCTTACCGTTGTCGAAGTATCGTCTAATACAACACGATCTCGATGGAAGAATCTGGACGATCAGGTATTTTGCCGTATAGTACTAAAATTCAACTGGAACTGAGACTGAAACTAAACTGAACTGAACTGAGCTGATTAACCTAACCTTGAATGTTGTGCGGGCACGAGTGTCCTGCTCGAACCACGCGTTCCGTGTGTAGTGCGCAGACCGCCGCCGTGGTTGCAACGAACAAGTTGTGAGCTACCGTAAAATTCTTAGTTATGCAAATTTTTAAACTGGCTATACGCCAGTATGCGCTTTTCTCCACGCTGGTTTTTTGTGATAGTATATATGCGAGTCTCGGAATCCTGTGCTGTCTAGAATGAAATTAGAGCGCGAACACTGCGCAGCCTATTGTTTAGTGCGAGAACGTTGTTTACAATTCATTAAGTTTTGCCGTGTGGACCTTCTTGTTATGCTCCGGCTCACAAGGTTTTCTCTTTCCTGTTTTTGGTGCAAATTTGCACCTCTACCCGGAGGATCACTGTCCCGGCATACTACAAATGCGGTATATTCCGATTGCGCGCATTAGAATTTGTATAGCAATAACACAAAAATGCAGTAGTAATATGGGCAGCCAGTAGCACAGTCACTCAAGATAATCAAATCCGCCACTCGCTGTATGTTGATTTGGATATCTGCAGCCTTTCCTTGGGATGGCTTCGTCTTTCAGAACTTTGAACTGGGAGGTCTTCGGTGACATCTGATTCTTCAGGGACCCAGTTTAGTTCTGATTGACTTCCGGTATCCAAACTGGTGGTGTTAATAGATGAAACAGTGCTAGGAATTTCTTCAGACTGACCTGACTCGTTGAACCGCATCTTACCTGCAAGTCTTCTGCAGCTTTTCCACTTTCGGAAATTGAGTACTGTGACCGTTGCATGCCAGCATGATCCCACTGGGAGGCCGAATGTCATCTTCCTTGAAAACGTCAACATCAGCTGGAGAAATACACAACAATCTACAATGTAAATGCCGTGGCATAGATAACTGTGCTGGCATTTTGGCTGCAGCAGTGATTAGTATTACAGTATTGCAATAAGATGCCAACAGGACGATCAAGTTTATCAAATTAACGAAGATTAGCAGGATGAATTGCAATCTTGAGAGTGCGCTCAAGGTGTTCCGCTTCTGTTAGATTGGGGCCGACAGGGCTCAGTGTACGATTGACGACAATCGAGTCATTCCAGCCAGTCGTCAACAGGTTTAGCAGAAAAATGGGTATCATTACGAGTAACAAGTACAAGATGTACACCTTTCCTATTGAGTATCTTACGGAAAGCATTTTGCGTGAATTCAGGTGTAGGCGAGGTTGTCCAATATGCCTCTGGACATCGTGAAAAAGCATCAACCACCAGTGTATAACAATTACCAGTGAAATACCGTAATGATCTGCATGTACACGCTGGCAAGACTCGCAAGAAACTTGCCATAAAATCCAGTTGATAGGCTCTGGATGTTGTTTTTGTGCAAACACTTCTTGCATTCCTTAACAGCTCTGGCACTTCATTCGGCTCTGACCATGAACACGTCACCCATGCCAACGACTTTATTTTGTCGACTTCCAAGTATCCGGAATGTAAGTTTTGAAGTATGACACCTTAACATCGGAAGAATTACGATAGAGTCATTGAGGCACAGCAGACCATTTGGGCTAACTGAAAGATTCTCTCGCTGAGCGAACAAAACTGGAAATCGTCGCTTTTCATTGATGGTCCATCTGTGACGTAGCGCCGCAGTAACAGGTCCAAATAATTTTCGGGTATTCCGAATCAAGTCTTCTAGTCCTGTGAGAAGTCGCGGTGGCAATGGGCAGTCTGGCTTCTAGGACGGTACGGAAGATTGCGCATTTCAAAGCAGAAGTTCCGCGTGGTGGGTGTTTTTCGCGCTTCTATGGGCGATATGATAGTTTTGGAGCTTAATGCAATATTCTAACGCCGAACCATTGCGGCTCAGGATTTTACTAGGGACTATGTGGGCTGATACGATGTGCGCAATTTGATGCAGGCTGACCAACAGGCGTGTTTGGCTCTGACAGTGGACTGACGCACTTTCGATTGACGTCTGCTGCGTGAGTGAAACACGAATTCAGTATTCGAGCAGAGTAATTCAACCAACTGCGCCAAACGTCTCGTCAAGATATTTACTGCACACTTCAGGAGACGAAGCAGCTCAAGCTGTGGGTCAACAAGGTGTAGGAGTAGTCTTAAGTGAGAAGGCTGAAGCAGCCATTTTAGACAAGATCCCAGTCAATGGTCGCTTGTGTGCCTTGAGACTGCAGGGATCAGTTGGCGTCCAAAAGGATAGTAGTGTTAAGCGTAGTTTATTTGTTATCTCGGCGTACGCTCCAACATACTGCAATAATGGCATGGAGAAAGTTGAGTTTCACGATGACCTCGTCATTCTTGTTCGGAAGAGCAAACGCTCTGACATTGTAGTGGTAGCAGGTGACTTTAATGCACAAGTTGGAAAACTGAGTACATCGGAGTCCTGTTTAGGTGGGCGATACGCCTTGCCTGCACAGCGAACAGACAACGGGGAAAGACTTCTCCAATTCTGTCCAGACAATCGTTTATTTCTATCCAGTACGAACTTCCGACACAGTTCGCGTTGCACAGCAACATGGCGCTCTAACTCGACAGGCACTTTGAGTCAGATTGACCATATTGCAGTTAGCTACCGTTGGCGCGGTTCTGTCCAGAAGTGTAGATCATACTGGACCATGTACGTCGAATCGGACCATGCGTTAGTTTTAGTGCGAGTTTTGCTGCAGCTGAATGGCCATCGACGCAGGCCACAAACCCGATTGACTGTCGAACGTTTGTCTGATTCGGCTGTTCGCAACAGCTGCGAACAGAAACTATCGAGTGAACTAAGAACTTCGACGAGCAACAATGTAGACGAGCAGTGGGATCAAATTAAGCAGACTATGCATTTTGGCAGCAGATTTCTCCTGTGGTCCTAGGTCTGTCATTCATCAAGGACACTGGATATCGCAAGGTTCGCTGGGTCTAATGGAGCAAAGACGCCAGCTGCCTAACTGCAAGGAAGTGAATAAGATGCGTCAGCAGTTGCAGCGTCAGTTGACGATAAGCCTTAAGAATGACCGCGAAAACTAGTGGGTTAAGGTAGTCGAAGAGATGGAAGAAGCGGCCGCTTCAGGTAACAGTCAAAGACTGTTTAAGCTTATACGCGACAGCGGTGGGCGACACCGGCGAACTTCGGTTAGTGAAGTCGTATGCGATAGGACTGGAAAGCTCATTTATGGTAGAGAGGAAAGACTGGACTGTTGGGTAGAGCACTTCAAGGATCAGTTTAGCTGGCCACACGCTAACGTATATAGCCCGACGTTTGCAGCCGTGAATCCTTGGGAAGTGTCACTTGATCTCCCAACGGAAGTGGAAGTGGAGTCGAATATTCGACTTCTGAAGAGGGGAAAAGCTGCCGGTCTCGACGACCTTCCCCCAGTTCTTTTCAAACTGGGTGGTGAAACTCTGGTGAAATCACTTACCACCTTTCTTCGTGATATTTGGAACGAGGAGCATATTCCGATATCGTGGGTGAGTCACTGATTATACCCATCTTCTAAAAGGGCACATGGAGTGACTGTAGCAATCATCGTGGCATTAGTTTAATTCCGATAATTACTAAGGTGTTGGCTTCGATAATGCTGCGTCACTTGACACCGATTCGCGACAGTAACATCCGTGAACAACAGGCCGGATTTCGTTCAGGTCGAGGTTGCATGGACGAGATATTCACTCGCCGTAACGCGCCACACGCACCGCCGCCCTACGTTCGTAGTCATTCTGGACTTGAAAGGTGCTTTGGACTCCGTGGACCTACCGGCACTATGCAGTGCTCTCCACCGGAAGGGTATGCCAACTAAGTTTGTGAACCTGTTGCGAGCATTGTACTCGCATACCTATGGTCGCGTTAGGGTATACGGTGAACTGTCACGTCCATTCGAAATGACTAATGGCGTTCGACAAGGGTGTCCCATCTCTCCATTCCTGTTCAACTTCGTCATAGACGAGGTGATGGAAGACGCTTTAGGAGGACTTCAGAATGTAGAAGGCGAACTGGAAAGTGGAGGGAAGCTATGCGATCTAGATTACACAGACGACGTCGTGTGCCTGTTCGATTCTGCGGACCGTGCACAACGGGCATTAGATAGACTGTCGAGATCGGTTGTTCGGTTTGGCATGTGCTTTGCACCTTCAAAGTGCAAAGTACTGTTGCAAGACTGGACGACAGCAGCGCCAAACTTAATACTGGATGGAGAGGAGCTGACGATTGTGGACCGTTTCACCCACCTTGGTAGCTGCGTGTTCAACGATGGTAGCTCGGGAGTGGAGGTAAGTATACGTATATCCAAGGCTCGAGGAGCTTACGTTGGACTGAAGCACTTGTGGCGTGGGCCTGATATTTCACTGAAGTTGAAAGGTCGTGTGTACTGTGCTGCAGTGCGTTCAGTTCTGTTGTACGGTTGCGAGACATGGAATATGTGGGAGATGTTCGTCGGCTATAGGTTTCCAATCACCGATGTCTACGCACTATTGCTCATCATCATCATCATCATCGTTCAGCGCTAAGTAGCAAGGCAAGCCTCACTGACCACTGCCCTTTTCCCATTAGTGCTACTATTGACTGGAGTGACCGGGTGAGTAATGTGGATGTCAGGAATATAATACTAGGTGCAAATTCTGAGAACACCTTGTTGTAGCGTATGAAATTTAGTAGACTATGCTGGTTGGGTCAAGTGTTGCGTATTTCGAACACTCGTCTACCACACCGTGCCCTATTTTGGGTTCCTCCTAAGGAATGGAAGAAGCCATGTGGAGGCCAACAGATGACGTGGCGACGTGGAATGAGAAAATGTACAGCGAAATTAGGTAAGGTAGGTGCCTCATGCCTTCGTGGTTAGGTTCCGAAAGACTCGTCGATTTGCTGGCTGGAGACACTGAAGGATATGACAGTGAACCGTGAACAGTGGCGATCGTGCTGTCATTTTCTATCGTATTAGAATGATTGAAAACACGTGCGTTTGTACAGTTAGACTGTGTTTCGTGTGTTGGCTGCAGCAAGTATCTTATCTTTTCCCTTCTGTGTTGGTCCACTAGCTGTTCCCCTTGGATATTCACTCTTTTTATATAAACATGTAACTCTGGGGAAGGGCAGCGGTCAGTGAGGCTTTCCTTACTGTTTAACGCTGATCGATGACGATGATGATTATGATTTAACATGTCATAATCAGTGACGAGGGTGAAATTCGTCCCGAAGGACTTCTTCAAGCGTTTGACTGCCCAATAGGCAGCTAACTTTTTCCTCTGGGTAAGCCTCCTTGAAATGCGAATCGCCGATCACCTGTTTTGTTTTATAAATATATCAATTTTTGTGGAGAAGCACCTGTAATTAAAACCGAAAGATCATTCGGTTAAAGAGATTTAAGGACGACATACGAGTGAAGGAAAGATAGAAGATCCCGCAGCGTATTTTCATGAAATGAGGACCGTGGAATTCTCTCGTCAAAAAGAATTTCAGTCAAGTTACTGGTATTTTGTGAGAAGTTTGGAATAAATCGAGTATACTATTGGAGAGCACCTAAAATGGAACGAAGTACATTAACGTCTTCGGGGAACGGTCATCATCTAAAGGTGACAGTCGCCCGGGATCCGGTGAACTTTCAACAGAACCAGTTTTACATCCATGATAGAGGAGCTGGCCGACAATAAAAATGCACTTCTAGAGGGTAACGACAACACGAAATTGAATGGACCTTTCAAGCAGACGGCGTAGACGAGAATCATGTAGCTATTTAGAGAGCGTATGGAACGTTACGTCAACCTCATCAAGGCCGGCAGTTATGAAAATGAAAGAACGCTAAAAAATTGCAGGAGGTGCATCCAAGCGAAAAAGGAGGGAGCACTATTTATCGAGGCCAAATGAAGTACTTATAACTGGCACCAAACTGAATGTGCTATCAAGCGGAGTTTGTAAATGGACATCTTTCAAGTGAATCTTCGAAAATACTTTTGAACCGGCTAATCGATGGAGATCTGGCTCTTTACAAGCACATTCGCTGTGGTAACGCGATATTCGCCAGATTCTTGGAGTTTGGCCATCTGCCTTCAGCGGAGTTACAAAAGACGTGACCCAGATTGCGAATTTAATGGGTATAATAACTCCTCCGCACATGGTTTGTATGGTCTGATGGGCTGGTTCAGGTAGACCAAACGATATAATACGCCTCTAGAAAAGTATAAGATCACCAGAAACTTCAGTTTGATGGGAGTTCATTCCGCCAGTCAGTTTGGAGCACTTAAGAATAAGCTCGCGAACCTCAAGTGTATCCTACTGAACTGTAAGCAAGAAAATGTTTACACGTAATTTACAGAGAGCACCCATCCCGACTGTGGGCACACCCGAATCAGAAGTCTGAAAATCACAGTCGGTTGGGAGAAAAATCGAGCATGCAAATAGGAATTAAGCAAGATCCAAGAATAGCCACAAAATGTCCCGTGATATCGCGAATGGTTTTACATTTTGGCCTAGTATATGCCGCAGGATAAAAAGACAACAACTCACTCTTGGAAATAACCAATTCAGCAGTACCTGCATCAACAACAAAAGAGTGGGAAATACCACCTGGGATAGACAATATTTCTATCAGATGAAGTGATTTGTCACAAAACGATTAAAGCGAGTGTTGAAAATTCACCAAATCAGCAGTTATTCGGCAGACTTCACACGAACGATATACACGTTGTACATGGCCGATCTTATCACAGGTAAAGCATTTTTATTGCCCATGGGGACTAGAAAATCTAGAGCACAACTGTTCACATGAGACACATTTGCCGAGCTGCTTCTGGTCTGAATTTTAAGGAATTACCGGCATCCTTGGTCTAACAAAATTCAAATGATAACCGCTTGCAGTTTTGAATGCTTATAAAATCTTTATTTGAATTCGTCGTTTGGGTTTGGAAGGACTGAATACAATCTGATCAGCTGTTTTACTTATCGCTGCGTCGACTTCCTGGTGTTGCTCGCAAACATGGTGTACATTTTGGAAAGTCTGCTCTTGAAGAGCCAGTAACCACTTCTGAAGATGTGGCATGTTAATTGCAGGAATTGAGCGATCTCGAATTTTATCATCCAGTTGGGAATCGTAGACACATTTTGAAGCTTGTGTCTGTGGCTCAAGAATGAATCTTCGAACAGATTGGTTTTCTGTGCGAACCAACGTATTATTGTTTGCTCTCTGGGTGGCAAATCATAGGTCTTAAATGGCGTCATACTGGTTCACTTAGCCTGACATATGAGAGCTTCATAGGAGATATCGGGCAAGCCAGATTTTTCAATTAGGCTTATAGTTCTTTCCAAATAAAATGTAAAAAGAGTGCCGTCATGTTTCCAGCGCCCAAATTACTTTTGGTAAGCCACCAGATTTCAAATAGATCTAAGTAGTCTTCACATTCTCTGGCAGTACAGTTAGTGTCCAATGCTTCTAATTCGGTCGAAAGCATCCTGGGAACTTCGAACGCAACACCAAGTGTGATTCTGTATGTATTGGAGTGGAAGAATCTTGCGCAGTTTAATATGGAATCAGCACATGAAAATAACGTGCAGAATATTGCAGCATACTTATATAAGGTAGACGATAATTTGTACAAGAATAGCAGATACAATCGGAATATGATCGGGTATTGGCATGATCGTCCATGTGTATCACATTTTCCCTTTTGTTGTTCGTTCCAGATTGTGTCGTATGTGGACCCCATCGAAAAGCATTGTCCCTCGGTCGGCATATTACAGTTCTAGCACCCGCAGCAATCTCGACTGGTCACAGAGGTCTGGGGATTAGTGACCGGGCAAAGCGGCGTGTCAGTTTTGTTCACGTGGAATGGCCTACCATGTTGGTTGTGTGGAAAGGACGTGTAGTCTCGATGTAAGAGGTACTCAGAGTTTTGGGTGGAGTAAAACACACTGGACAGTGTTTATTCGTTGGGGGAAGTAGCGTAGCGAGCAAGTTGTAAGCTGCCGCATTTTATTTGGCCACGTTAGTGTCGATGCTGGCTGACATGTATACTAGCCTTTGGCTCACCCCAGTTTTCCTTTCGTGTTGGCCATACTAGTTGAAGAGCACCGTCCCACGGTCGGCATATTACGCTGGTGTAGCGAGGTGGATTTGCGCTGCTATAGTTGATTTGGTTGCGTAAGTGTTGATGTTGGATAAAGCGCCTATTGCGCTTTGGCTCAACTTGGTCCCCTACCGCGTTGTCCCTTTCAGACTGTGACCCTTACGAACCTCATCGAAGAACATTGTCCCGCGTGCATATTACACTAGTTGTAATATGCACGGTGTGCACTGCTTCGACGGCCGTCCCCTGATCCGCATTTCAGAGACGCACCCTGCGGCATACACCTCTGCGCTGAGCCCGGGTGGTACCCAGGCAGGGAGCCTAAGCTACATATGATTGATGAGAATGATTGTAGATAAAACGCCGGTTCGAGAATACCGAGTTTTCCAGGTTCTGCTGCCACCGTCGTGTGTTTTGCACATTCAAAGTGCAAATTGCTGTTACAAGACTAGAGGTCGATAGCTCCGAGATTGACATTCGATGGAGAGGGACTAACGATTATCGATCGTTTCGGTTACCTCGGGAGCTGCGTGGCGAGGGGTGGCAGCATGGCAGCAGGAGTGAGCACACATATACTTAAAGTTCGAGAGGGCATACTCTGAACCGAAGCACTTGTGGCGTCGGTCATGTGTATTGTGTTGCAGAGCGCTCAGTTCCGTTGTACGGTTGCGAGACATGGAGTATGCGTGTCGGAGATGTTCGTCGGTTTGAGGTTTTCGACCACCAATATTTGCGTAGTATCGCTGGGATTGGATGAAGCGATGGAGTGAGTAATGTGGATGTTACGGATCTAGTATTAGGTGCCGGTTCTGCGAACCTTCATCTCAGCGTTTAAACCTTAGTAGGATTCGTTAATTGGGCCACGTGTCGCGTATGGTGAACATTCGTCTACCATATCGTGTTCTTTCTTCTGTACTTTCGAGGGAGTGGAGGAAATCACGTAGAGGTCAACAGGTGACTCGGGAGCGTGGGATGAGGAAATGCACAGCGAACTTAGGCAAAGTAGGTGTCTCACGTTTTCGTGCCTGAAGTCCGAAAGACTCGTCGACTAGCTTGACTGAAAATACTGAAGGATATGGCAGTGAACTGCGAACAGTGGCGGTCGTGTTGTCATTTTCTCTCGAATGAGAACGATCGAAAACACGTGAGCTTGCTCAGTTAGATTGTGTTCCGTATGTTGGCTGCAGCGGCATCTTATCTTTTCTTACCTATGTTGGTCCACTCCACTTTCCTTTTGGTTATTCACCCTTTCTATAGTCGTGTAGCTGTAGGGAAAAGGCAGCGGTCAGGGAGGCTTGCCTTGCTGTTTAACACTGAATGATGATGATGAGGATGATATTTGGATGATTGGAGTGGATTTATCTGGCACATCCCCAAATAAGATGGTGCCAAAGAGCTACACGATCGGCTGAGTCGAACTCGGCTTTTAAATCAGGAAAGACAGAACAATCCTTGTCCACACAATATGTGTCTGTGTTCTAAGATCTGTCGCAAAGTGAAGATTTGATCAATACAACCACGACTGGGACGGAAACCGGCTTTAGTCCCACGCAAGCACCTTTCGCGAGTACAAGGTGCTCGGCGATGGATAATACCCCCCAGCAGTTTGGATGCAATACCTACTAAACTAATCCATCTGCGCTTTCCACATAATCTATCACCTCTATTGTAAGTCGGCATAATCAGCTTACCCAGATTGTTCTAGGAGTTTTGTGAACTCCGATGTTAACACCACCACTGAAGTAGGATAGCTACAGCCCATTTGGTCCAGCTGCCCTATATCTGTTAAGAAAACTTATCCTCCTGATTATTTCCATTTCCGATGTAGTGCTGGTATCCACTTGCATTGGTTCTTTTGCAAACAAGTGATTGGCCTACTGTGGTTGTGGGCTATAAAAGATACTTCCTAAAGTGTTGTTCCCAAAGTGCCAGCCGACGGTCCTGGGAGTAAATCAGTGTGCTGTCGGATTTCCTAATCACTGCGTTTACGCCCGGCTTCCGTTGACTAGTATTTCTAATCATTTGGCAAAGATTGCTTCTATTGCCGATAGCTACAGCATTTTCCATTTTCCTGCACTTTCCAACCCACCAGTACTCCTGGTCATTTCTCACATTTCTGGTCAGTTGACGTCTCAGGGACCTACGCGCCTCATTGTATGTTGTATGCGGACGCACGGATCCGCGAGCACCTAACAGTTTAACTGAAGTCGAGGATATCCGGTACTTCTGAGGTTATTGTTTCAAGGAGCCCTATGTGACGGTTGCCGCTGAGTGCTAGGCTTCTTTGATCTGCTGCCAGTGCCCATAATAGACGGAGTAGCCCGGAGATGATAAGTTCTCTAAACCATGGTGCTCTTCCCAAATAATGGCCTTTAATGTCTGAGGTTTTTTCTTTTCTTTACAGGTCCGAAAATTTGTACTACTCTCGTCAGAGCGCTGTCTTGGTATAATACGCGCGACATAGGATGGAGAAGTTGAGCAGGATACATGTGAAATCCTTCAATTTCATGCTAAGAGATGGTCTAAAGCGAATGGTCAAGGTATCTGTGCTTTTCTCTTATTGGATCAGTACTTACCCGCAACGGAGTTCTCATTCGGGGATAATGAAACCTGTGAATTGCGTGTAGAGGTGTTGTCATGTTATCTATAAATATGAATCTCATATTTAGTTTCTAGAGATCGGTCGTCCTGTTCGTTTGGAAAAGGGGGAAGTCCCAGTATTTCCACACGAGGTAACAGTCGGTATGGCTTTTCGAAACCTTTTAGTGTCGCCGTCAAGGAGCTTCTTACAGCGCCGAGCTACGATTGAATATCCGCATATCCGTGAATAAGAATCCTGCCGGTGTTTTCCAAATTCCTTGCGGCGATCTTCCCGTGATGGTATTGTCAAGAGTATGCAATCTTTCTCGGCTACCGCGTGCCGACTTCCCCAAATGCGGCGAAGAGGAAAGAGAGATCGGTGGATATTTCATCGTAAATGGGAAAGAACGTGTTATTCGCTTAGTCATTATGACAAGGCGTAACTTTGTAAGTTATATAATGTGTAATAATACGCAACTAGCCTCTCGCAATTAGTAGGTCATCTTTCAAAAAACGAGGTCATGGCTACACTGAGCACGCCGTAATCATGCGTTGTGTTCGTGAGGATGAAACCGTAGCTGTAAGTTCTCTTTAATCTCCCATGATCATTTGTGTTATCGGTCGCTTTGCTGCTTCATACTGGCTTTCTGAATTTATGGATCTGTTTAACTCATTTTTTGTTATACAAAAAGAAGTACATGGGACGCCATGTTCAAGAGACACTGGTTTCTACTCCCCCTGTAATGGGCCTTGGTGGCTATGGGGCATGCCCCTTCCACTCAGCGCATGCGTGGTGCACTTAGTAAAATAAATGCAGAAAGTGAGGTTTTTCACAATTTCTAGGTCCCGGGAAATGGAAGGAAAGAGGTACGATATCTAATACCCAAAACGTGATAGGCGTGGGTGGCTGCTATATACGAGACGTTTTAAGGCGAGGAACTGCGGCGGCATACACCCAAAAACATACCAAAATAGTGTGGATAGAAGGGAGACGATGAAGCAACCGCCTGACGATGGGCTAACTACTTCAAAATATATGTGAAAAAATGTTCGTCTACCAGCCGGATAGCCTTTCGTTGATCCCGATCAGGGAAGGAAAAGGAACTCCACCCTACATATGATTGGAGTATTCAAGTGCGGGCCTTATGCAGCAGAAGGAGATGGGCCAGTGTGGAAAAGTACTTGACGCGGAACAGAAGATCAACTTTTACACCCAGTGCGAGAAGTGCGTCTATATATGACATAAGATCGGTGAAGTGAAGGACCAATAGACAAGCCGAGAAGAGCAATAAAGTCCATATAACTTGAGTCAGATGAGTCAAGAGACATGTGGAGAGAACGAATGACGTTTTAAAGCAATTGGAAGAAGTCAGTTTTTGGAGACAATAAACGTAACATGTAGCAGTGCTGTTTATCGTTTGCATTTTCTCTACCTGCTGGCTGTCATAACGGGATTGGTTTGTAACCTGCTTTCACAGCTTATGATGCTTCATTGGCTGATGAACGGAGAACCGACGCTCGCGTTTGTTGTAGAACGTGAACAGTTTTTCGTCCCGATATCAATTCTTCTGCGGGTATGTCAAATTAACTCTTGTTGCTCATGTATATTGTGCATTTACACCATAAATAACCGTTCACCCTTGAATTTTGTGATCCCAACACCCATATTCGTCTTCATATGGGTACCCCAAACCCGTGGTTGTCTACCAATTAAGGATCCTAAATTATTACCAACTGTATCGGGGCCATGCGTCGAAAAAACGGTGTCATGCGAAATGTTATACGTAGTACCTTATTGTTCTTTAATAGCCTAGTCGTAGTAGTTTGTAGTTTGTTGACGTTTCGGTTATCACGGATAACCTTTCTCAAGAATACTTTTCAACCAAATGAAACTAAGATGACAGCCTAAGATAATTGGATGTCAAATATAGTGCGTTCGTGTTTTTATGTGTCTCTATATGGTGTTGTGAATTGTAAGGATGGATATTAAGCCTCCGTCCCTTTTATCTGTGTTGGTGGTTTTGGGGTCGTTTGAGGTCCACCAGTTACTGTAACCCTTTAGCTGTTTATCTATTAGTTTTTTTCAGTGCCATTCCCATGCCTGAAATTTCTGCATCATCATTCTGGTCGAAACATTTAGGATGTAGGGAGTCGTAAAGTGGAAAACTGATTTGTGTTCCCAGTACATTTCATCAGGCCATTACAGTACACATGAAACGTTTTGGTGGAAATTCGTAATTTCAATGCATAATGGTAATGATGGAGCACCAGGTTGAATTTCGATCTCCTGAATGGTTTTTGTCAGCCAGTCATCATGCTCATTAGTCCTATCTGTTTGTCCCACTATCTTGGCGTCCCTAGTTCACGGAAGCTGCAGGGCCTTGACGATATGGTTTTGGATGCACAGGGTTTATCTGTTTAGTCTGATGGTGGTCGCTTCTGCTCTAGAGACAATTCTGTGTCTGACCCTTTTGAAGGAGTTGACAGGTACGCGGCAGACGACGGTAAATGACCCATCTCGCGTTCGTGTGTGATCCGTATCGATCGCATTAGCCAGTACCAAGTTGGTTACCTTATTCATTCCTCTCGATATCCACCCAGGGCATCTTCCTTGAATTCGATCGGACAGACGCCTGGTTGTTCTACCGACGTATTCCGCCCCACAGATGCATTAGTGTCAATAAAAAGAGGGGAACTCGACGATTTAGGCAACCTGCCTTTAAGTTTTAGTTGTAAATGCGGTTGACTGATAAAAGTTCATTATTCAGTGCTAAACACCAAGGCGAGCCTCCCTGACCGTTGTCTTTTCCACTGTGAATACCCAGGGTAAACAAAGAGTGGACGTATACATGTGAGAAAAGATAAGATGCCGCTGCAGCCAACATACGGAACACAATCTAACTGAGCAAGCTCACGTGTTTTCGATCGTTCTCATTCGAGAGAAAATGACAACACGACCGCCACTGTTCGCAGTTCACTGCCATATCCTTCAGTATTTTCAGTCAAGCTAGTCGACGAGTCTTTCGGACTTCAGGCACGAAAACGTGAGACACCTACTTTGCCTAAGTTCGCTGTGCATTTCCTCATCCCACGCTCCCGAGTCACCTGTTGACCTCTACGTGATTTCCTCCACTCCCTCGAAAGTACAGAAGAAAGAACACGATATGGTAGACGAATGTTCACCATACGCGACACGTGGCCCAATTAACGAATCCTACTAAGGTTTAAACGCTGAGATGAAGGTTCGCAGAACCGGCACCTAATACTAGATCCGTAACATCCACATTACTCACTCCATCGCTTCATCCAATCCCAGCGATACTACGCAAATATTGGTGGTCGAAAACCTCAAACCGACGAACATCTCCGACACGCATACTCCATGTCTCGCAACCGTACAACGGAACTGAGCGCTCTGCAACACAATACACATGACCGACGCCACAAGTGCTTCGGTTCAGAGTATGCCCTCTCGAACTTTAAGTATATGTGTGCTCACTCCTGCTGCCATGCTGCCACCCCTCGCCACGCAGCTCCCGAGGTAACCGAAACGATCGATAATCGTTAGTCCCTCTCCATCGAATGTCAATCTCGGAGCTATCGACCTCTAGTCTTGTAACAGCAATTTGCACTTTGAATGTGCAAAACACACGACGGTGGCAGCAGAACCTGGAAAACTCGGTATTCTCGAACCGGCGTTTTATCTACAATCATTCTCATCAATCATATGTAGCTTAGGCTCCCTGCCTGGGTACCACCCGGGCTCAGCGCAGAGGTGTATGCCGCAGGGTGCGTCTCTGAAATGCGGATCAGGGGACGGCCGTCGAAGCAGTGCACACCGTGCATATTACAACTAGTGTAATATGCACGCGGGACAATGTTCTTCGATGAGGTTCGTAAGGGTCACAGTCTGAAAGGGACAACGCGGTAGGGGACCAAGTTGAGCCAAAGCGCAATAGGCGCTTTATCCAACATCAACACTTACGCAACCAAATCAACTATAGCAGCGCAAATCCACCTCGCTACACCAGCGTAATATGCCGACCGTGGGACGGTGCTCTTCAACTAGTATGGCCAACACGAAAGGAAAACTGGGGTGAGCCAAAGGCTAGTATACATGTCAGCCAGCATCGACACTAACGTGGCCAAATAAAATGCGGCAGCTCACAACTTGCTCGCTACGCTACTTTCCCCAACGAATAAACACTGTCCAGTGTGTTTTACTCCACCCAAAACTCTGAGTACCTCTTACATCGAGACTACACGTCCTTTCCACACAACCAACATGGTAGGCCATTCCACGTGAACAAAACTGACACGCCGCTTTGCCCGGTCACTAATCCCCAGACCTCTGTGACCAGTCGAGATTGCTGCGGGTGCTAGAACTGTAATATGCTGACCGAGGGACAATGCTTTTCGATGGGGTCCACATACGACACAATCTGGAACGAACAACAAAAGGGAAAATGTTGTTCGCATGATCGATCGCGTCGCATTCAGGCTTTGTTATACTCGATTGCATCTTAATCGGCCTCACCGCCGTCACCGTTAAGCTGTAATTGGCAAGGAAATCATATTAACTACCGCCTTTTCCCCAGAGTTAAATGTTTGTATAGGAAGAATTGATATACAATTGGTACAAGGAGTGGACCTGCACAAGCGTAGAGAGATATGAATGCCGCAGTGCTCAACAAATGGAACACAGTCTAACTGTACCAATACACTCAATCATTCTGAATCGATAGAAAATGACAACACGATCGCAGCTGTTCCCGGTTCACTGCTATCTCCTTCAATATCTCCAGCCTGATGGTTGAAGGGTCTTTTGGATCCCCGGTACGAAGACTTGAAACAACTACTTTTGCCGAAGTTCCATGTACATTTCCTCATCCCGCGTTGCCACCTGGTCTGTTGACCTCCACATGGCCTCTTCCACCCGGTGGGAGGAACGCAATCAAGGCACGTTATGGTAGGCCAGTGTTCATCATACGCAACACCTAACCCAGTCGGTGTTATTCGCAAAGTTTCGTGCGACTAGATAAGGTATTCTCAGAATTGGCATCTAATACTAGATTCCTAACCTCCATATTATTCACCCGGTCACTATCCAATAGTAGCCGTACTACGTAGACGTCGGTAGTCAAAAACCTCTAACCCTCGGACATCTCCCACACCCGTACTCCATGTCTCGCAACTGTTTAGCAGAACTGATTGCACTGCGGCAAAGTACACACAACCTTTCAACTTCAGCGAAATATCAGACCGACGCCACAATGCATCAGTCCAGTGTAAGCTGCTCGAGCCTTGGATATACACGTATTCACCTCCACTGCCGAGATACCATTGTTCTACACGCAGCTACCAAGGAAGGTGAAACGGTCCACAGTCGTTAGTATAATGCTCGCAAAAGATTCACGAACTTCGTAGGCATACCACTCCGATGGAGAATACAGAATAGTCTTGTCCGATCCACTGAATCGAAAGCACTTTTTAAGTCGAGAAAGACTACGAGAGTAGGGCTGGGTTATGTTCCACTCATTTCTAGTAACTGGGGAAGAGTGAATATCTGGTCGATGCAACCTCGACGTGGACGAAATCCGGCCTGTTGTTCGCGGATGTTACTGTCGCGAATCGGTGTCAAGTGACGCAGCATTATCGAAGCCAACACCTTAGTAATTATCGGAATTAAACTAATGCCACGATGATTGCTACAGTCACTCCGTGTGCCCTTTTAGAAGATGGGTATAATCAGTGACTCACCCACGATATCGGAATATGCTCCTCGTTCCAAATATCACGAAGAAAGGTGGTAATTGATTTCACCAGAGTTTCACCACACAGTTTGAAAAGAACTGGGGGAAGGTCGTCGAGATCGGCAGCTTTTCCCCTCTTCAGAAGTCGAATATTCGACTTTACCTCCACTTCCGTGCGCGGGTTGGGATGGGTGAAGAGATGCGGATGTCACTTTGAACACCGGGGAAGAGCTTTCCTCGGCAGACTGTTTGCAAATCCAATCATCATTTCTATACAGTTGGTTTGAACGATTCTGTAGCCATTAGGATGAGTCGATTGAAGCGTCGATGTCTGCTTTTCGCGTTTGTGTCTGTCCGCAGTGACTAACTCTCCTGACGCCGAAGATGAATTATATTGGCACTTGTTCGGATTACTTGGAAGCGTACATTTATCGAATGCTATGACTGGTAATGGTGATTTGAAGGTTGAAGTTGACTGTTTTAGAGATGCAAAGGCGAATGCGATTCATATAGTATGCTAACGGATTAGTGTGACAATAGGGCTTGGTTAATTTAGGTGTATTTTGATTAAGGGTTCCCTCTAGAAAATACGAACTTTCGCTTCAAAATGTATGTCGAATTTCATAAAACAATCTTTGGACAACATAACCATTAGTATGGTTCGTCAACTGTGTTTCGCACCCACGGGGTTGGTGCGCTTCGATACGCGCTCGCTTTTGTTTCCCTTTGGCCAGTGGTTGTATCGACAAGAAAACAATTTGTCTTACCTCGCTGCTTCTGGGTGATGTTTGTCAGCGTGAATCCCAGTCGAAATGGTGTACAGTTTCATCAACACGACCAGATGCCAAGCATCCCAGCAAGCACTAGGATCAGACCAAGGAAGAATCGCGCTCACTTGCAGAGGCCACGCAGTACTCAAGATCAGTTTATTTTCATGAAGGATGCATATATTAGGCATCAGTTGCTCTTTTAGGTGCTCTCAGATCCATCTCGTCGAATGCTGTATTCATGGAGTTGCGTAAGTCCTTGAAAAATCAACTGACCAAGCGTATGATGAATGACTGCGAGCGGAGTTCGTGCTTATGGAATTACCTCTCGCTGAGTAATGTTCCATGCTGTAAATAGAATATGCGACTAGTGTGAATATATTTGAGGAGGTACGGATGATCTTCAAGCGGTGTACAACAACTCAGACGATAGAGTAGTTTTATCGTAAGTACATTTAAGATCTTCGATGTGTTAATTATTGCTGAAGGACTGCGTTGGATTGAAACCAAGTCTTGTTCCGGCTGGGCGAAGCAGATTAGTTGGAAGCTACGCCTATTCAGGTCATTGTTTATCAGATAAGGTGTCTCGGTATACACAAAAGGTCATGTCCTAGTTGTTGGTGTGCGACAAGTGTTCAACTGCATGTTACTTAGCGATTCCGCAGTTTGCGGGTAGGTTTACGGCCGCCACGTTCGTGGTTACCCGCGGATAAAGGAGAGGAAGATGGGAAAAAGTTGGGGGCCTAATCTGAATGGATTAAAAGGTTTAAGAACTAGACTATCGTTCACCCGCTCTGAACGGTTTGCAAATTTCGTGTTTCGCTGTGCCATCTTGGAGATCGAGTCTTGACCCAAGGCTCGGGGTGGAACGCTCTAAAACGAACCTCTACTTCGATTTGGGCAGCAAGGTAATACAACGTTTGTAGAGGAATCAGGAATTCGATGGACAGTCGATGACGTATAATGCGAGTTTGGAAGGGCTGACATGATTGGTGAATCCACGAAACGTCACTTTTATCACTACCAACAGCATTGGAAATTGTGACTCTTTTTTATTACTCACTGCTTATTCTTTCGATATTCTCAGATACCTAGTTGGAGCTACAAAGTAGCAAATAGGGTTCATCACTGAACAGCTGGAAGTTGTAAAAAGTGAACTGAACTGGCAACATTTGAAGGTTGTTCAACTTGACGTAACCATGATCTGAACTCTTCTAACCGCCGAATTTCAACTATATGATAGTGCAGACGAATGCCGATACGACGAAATTTTCGCCTGCGAAGGATAGTTGTTGGTCTTTACTTTGGAAGCCTGTTCCCAGTCTCCGGACGATTGGATTCGACGTCATGGAAGTCTTTCTAGTGGCGCTTGCTTGCTACTAGACGTTCGACACGCATGTGAAGATACCCGGTCAGCTGTGCACGTGAATGCACGAGATTGTTGAGAAAAATAGCGTGTAACTGATACTCGTGCCTATAAATATCTACTCACCCAACAATAACTTCACAGGCGGACTGGGCAAAGTTGGCTTTTAAAAAAAATTGCATCTCGACCTAGCCGCCTCAGCCCCACAGCTTTGGACAATTCCACTATCAGCTCTGATATCATCTGGATCTCCACAGCGGCCTAGATATAACTTCATGTTGAAATTCGACGGAACACCAATCTGATTGTGGACCTCATATTTTTTTTATTTTGTTTCGAAGCTGCAGTAGTCTTTGATCGGAAGTGACTACAATTTGTTTTCGCTTGTTGGTTTTCGGATGTAAAGTTTGGTTGTAACGTAGGCACAATAGTGCGTGTTGAGGAGACGGCCAAGTCCTCACAGTCCAGAGGCGCCAAAGTTGTCATGTTTATTTTTCACAAAAGCTTTTATTTTTCCAATTATTCGTAAATTCACTTTGGTTGGGGTGTAACCGAGAATTCCTTCCCGGGTTGGCTGGTTTTTCTGCTTTGCATTAAACTGCAAGATTGTTGCCTCTCCGGCCGACTGACTGCATTTATGTACTGCAGCTTCCTGTACGTGACGCGTTTTTTTACCGCCCGCTGGCTGTCTGACTGTGGTTAATAAAACTTGTCGTTCGTCCCGGTGTCCCCAATCAAGCCAGTGGGAAACGTAGCTCTCAATTAGCATGTCGAACAACAGCAGAATCGTTGTGACAACGAGCCAAGGGTTCGGTTATGCGTCTAATTCCTATTCGGCTCCTCATTTTCAACACTCCAAACATGCTCGATCTGGTCAACCGTCAGCTATTGTGAAGTCTGGTGTCGACATCTTCTATTTCTTCCATTAGTGTGTTATCCGACGCCTAGTGATGATCTCCTGTATCTCATTTCTTTTCCTCGGCCTGATATGTACTCGCCGAAGTACATTTATGAATAGAACGGAAATTTTGATTGAAAAAATAATGTTTGGCGATGATTTTTCAAAGTTACTTTGAGGCATTCGGTAATCTGCACACAACAGACATTTTCTTAATGTCGCTGCATCGTACACAAATGCAGCTTGGGGAAATTCTGTTTGCTTTCTGCTCTATTTATTACACTTTCGTTTTGACTTCTCTTTTTCATCTGCGTGTTCGTCTGGAAATTCCCGAACAACCACGAAACTGTTTTCTTAATTTTGAAAATTGCTTTCTAATTTGTTGGTATTTCCGATTGCCCTATTCCATAATTTAACCCCGAGGAAGTGTATGGAGTCGCCTCTGATTTGTATTATGTCGCAACGTCTAGAGCTACTTTAATCGTTCTGATATGCAAGTTGTTCTGCACAAGCACAAGAAGGTCCGGATATCGAATGGGAAATATTGTGAGCCCATTAGCCGAGCTTTATCCCTCAAAATTTGATCTGTGCGCTGTAACTGGATACAGAGACAGCTAAACATGTGAATAAAGAGTAAATCACAATAAGCGATGGCCGAGGTTAGCTTGTACTGCATATCCACATGTGTGTTAATTGTTGTTGAACTGTGAAAAGATGTTCAGCAGCTCCGCAGGCGGAAGTCCTACGCTTTACACAATTGGATATTTTCCGAGGCTCTGTCCATTGTCATTCCCGAGAACCTGTTCTATACTAGCTAAGCTCTAGTTGTCCCAAATCTACGTTTTGGCATACGACGAAGATCGGTGGATAATATGGTAGTCATTCCATAGAGTACCATCCTCAAAGGTGACGTTCATAACGTAATTAGGATATTTGTTATTTGTGAAACGATTTCTCACACCTCCGTTCATCCGAAAACGTTTTAGGCCCTGGTCGCCAAAACGGAGTTCGAAATGTTCGATGACATTCGTCGTGGTAGCGGCGAATCACTTTCGCTTGAAGAGTAAGTGCTATTTGATTGTTTTAGTCTTTGTGAGAACAAATGTCTTGAGATGGACACACTAACAATATTCTCGTATGCTTTTTATTTCAAGGGCGGCCATGCGGATACTGGTTCGCTTGAAAGATGATGACTACAATTCTCAGCCACGAGCGCTTTCGTATCTCGGTCGGTTATTCCGTGGAAGAATGCATGTATCTAGTGACGCATCCGATGAAGAAGCTGGTACTTATTTGTTGCAGTAAGCGAAACCAAACCAACTTTTTTATTCAAGTTTGACTTGACTGTATCTTTTCGGTATTTTTCAAGTGAATTTTTCTTTTTTAATCAAATGTACAACCACTAGTACCATTGAAGTTCATTTTGTTGTCCAATATCTAAGCAGATCGAAAAAGTTCTTCATTTTGATCTGTTACTAGTCTTACGATCAGTGACAGTTGTGAACTTGCCTTGTGAAAGTCTGTCCATGGTAACCAAAATGTCTACCCATTTCAAAAGTTTCCGGTCGAACTGTTTTCATGTCCCATTGTTTTTAAGTGACGTTATCTGGCATATCTTTTTCTGAAACAGTCCAAGAAAAATGCACGATTTCCCCCATACAAGTGCTTCAGGCATTTTATGATGCTTTGGTTATTTTGTTTGTTTTCTGCTACCTTATATCTTTGCCAATGGTAATTGTAAGGAGAAGTCCAGAGCCGTTTTCTAATTTGAATCACTAATCAGAGGCCGCTTACTCTCCTTCGTCTTTCAGGCAATTCGTGGCGATTCATCTAGATTCCTTTGCTGACAAATATCATCTGCTTTGGTGAGTAGATGTTGACCAGCGCATTTTATAAACTTACGTTTTGTTTGACTGTGTCCCTTCACTTCGAATTATCCAACCAACTGAATTGCTTTTGGGTCGATGACTATCGTATTTCTATGATTTTATTTCGTTGACAGGTTGCTTTATGATATAGGCATCCATGTAACATCAAGGTTTTCGGATTGGTCACTCTTCAGACCGAACATTATTAATTTTGCCGATAATCATGCTTCGAATAGATTATTCTGATTCACCATTCTTAGACTTTCACTTTTTTCATACTTATTCAAGTATGAATTCATTTGCTTACTGCTTATTCTGGAGGTCCACCCATCGGCGCATATAAATTAATTTCACGTGTAAAGTGATTGCATTTTTGCCATGCTGTGGTTCTGTGAGGACTCAAGTGAGTTTCTTATCTTTTTTCCACCGTCTGAACTGCTGTTTAGCTTTTTGGGATGCATTTTGCACATTTAAAGTGTAAAATGCTGTTGCAGTATTGGTTTGGCTTGAAGTCGAACTTTGTTTTTTCAGGAGTTGAATCTTAGCAACTGTTCGTACATCAGATAAGGTTTCTTCGCATGTAATAGTGGGTTGATTGGCAGTCACCAACTTTGTCATCAGCGCGACATCTGGTTGTCGATCAAAGGTTGAACTTACACGGTCGCAGCAAGGTTGGTTTTACTATTCGGCTCAGCAACATCCCATTGAGGGTAGACGTGCGAAGCCTTTTGGTGTTTGAATATCGTTGTCTTCGTGATATGGGTTGAATATGGCTGGGGAATTTTGTCATTCAATCAAGGTTTATGCTTAAGGGTTCGATATTTGAAAGAGCCACGACATTTGAATTGATCCAGGTGATTAGGACGTTTTGACATGCCCACAGAACGGTTATCTCTTTGGGCGTTGTTTTCTGAGAGAGGTAAATGGCGGATGGGAGATGGGTCGGGTGGTCAGTGGATAACTTGTTGACCGGGTATGAAAACCCCAACTAGTAGACTTATTCGTGTAGATGGAGTTGGGTTCTCGGCTTTGGATTCATGGGATTCGGAATTTTTCCTCTTCCGGCTGGGTCTTTTTCTCTCGAAAAGATAGTGCAAGGTTAATGGCCGACAAAAATGAACGACTATGGTTAAATCTGTTCGTGATTGAAGTAAACGTCTTCTGTTCAATATTCGGTACTGCCACACATCGCTATTTTATCTGCTACTAGAACGAGAGTAATTCTTTGGGAACGTAGAAGACGATAAACACAACTTGATGTAATGCGTTCTCTGAGCTATAGTTTTTAAGATGTTCTGTCTCATGAGTAGTAATAGATCGCCTTCGTGCAGTTTTCTGATTTTTTGCATGAAATTATTTGTTTATTTCCCTTCCCCCAGTTTCATGATTCGAAAGCTTCATGCATTCGTTTTGGGACAATGCTGTGAAGAAAGCAATGACAACCTCATGTTTCAAGAGGTACTGCTGCCGTCCACACTGTACATGCAAGTCCTTCGAGTGAGTACTATTCAAACACGCAAATATATGGTCGTTTACGCTACCTACTTGTTAGTAGCCCAAGCCTGGCCTTTAAAATCTGGTGAACGTCAACTCAACCGGTTATCGCTAGGTTATAACAACGGTAAATTTTTATGCTTTTCCAGGAGAAGATTTGCCAAACTCTGAGAAGCACTCGAGATCACGTGTTGGCCAGGTTACGCAAAGGAAAAGTTCGAATCAATCCAAGTGAGTACTTTTAATTTGGCTCTTTTTTCAGTCTGTGATACAGTTGAGTAGATTGGTGCTTGCAGATTTTTCTTTGAGATTAATATTGCTGCATTCGTGGCATTCGTGGACGACATGTAGTCAGATTTATGTTTCATTTTATGTTGCATAACCTTGCGACCTCTTCGGAGTGTTTTGACGAGTAGATGCCCTGGTTTATTCTTTGATCTAGCCCTTGTTCAACAATGCTTACTATTCCTGGCACCGGAAATCGGAACTTCAATGAACTACATGTTAGCCACCGGTAACCTCCCGCCGAGCGTCCGTGCTAGTTTATCACCACAGCTTGGTGGCCAATCAACCGGACTAAGTGTGCCCGCGGACAATGTGAATTTCCTTCGATTAGCCGCACAGTTTCGAGCTGTTCATCGAGGTGCTGTTTTCACGGAGATGCGCACCACCGGTGTGCGGCGTTTGTTACCCGAAGCATGGGGATTCCTGTGTCCCGTGCATACACCAGATGGTGCTCCATGTGGTCTTTTGAATCATCTGGCAGAGCCGGTTGAAGTAAGATCACAGGAAAATATTTACCACTGCCTTATTTTTTATCGATGTCACAGGAATTCTTTTTTGCACTATTCATCATGATTGGAGATGAAAAGCAGCCGATAATAACTTTGATTACCCTAAGGTAAAAAATGAATAGCTTCATTGATCGGCTCCTTCATAAAACCGCGGGAGTCTTCTGTTTCATTTAATGACAACTTTCGGTTTTTCCCATGTGTTATACTTCCGGAGACGAGGTTCGTTGCTCTGATAAAAGTAGTGCGAAACTTAATCAGTTTCCGTGCAGCTGATGTCCTCCTCGCAATTGCTGCTTTTGCGTTATTCTATGTCTCGGTTATTAATTTGTAGCTGCGTTATTGCTGGCTTTAACAATCGCTTCAATGGGACTACGGAACCGTAGTTTGACATGGCTTTATGAATTGCGTACCTTCGAGATCGTAAGTGATTGTACAGAATGGCTCTCCTAAAAGGCTGATACAGTCATGCCTAATACACCAGTGGATAGCGGTGAAGTAAGGTTTAGTTTTTGCATCAGTTGATTGAATGATTTCTGGCTCTGCGTGATCCAGTCACTAAAACCAGGGGAACCCAGCATCATCGTCATCACCGTTCAGCGTTAAACAGCAAGGCAAGCCTCACTGACCGCTGCCTTTCCCCAGAGTTACATGTTTATATAAAAAGAGTGAATATCCAAGGGGAACAGCTAGTGGACCTACACAGGCGGGAAAAGATAAGATGCTGCTGCTGCCAACGCACGAAACACAGTCTAACTGTACAAACGCACGTGTTTTCAATCATTCTAATACGATAGAAAATGACAGCACGATCGCCACTGTTCACGGTTCACTGTCATATCCTTCAGTGTCTCCAGCCAGCAAATCGACGAGTCTTTCGGAACCTAACCACGAAGGCATGAGGCACCTACCTTACCTAATTTCGCTGTACATTTTCTCATTCCACGTCGCCACGTCATCTGTTGGCCTCCACATGGCTTCTTCCATTCCTTAGGAGGAACCCAAAATAGGGCACGGTGTGGTAGACGAGTGTTCGAAATACGCAACACTTGACCCAACCAGCATAGTCTACTAAATTTCATACGCTACAACAAGGTGTTCTCAGAATTTGCACCTAGTATTATATTCCTGACATCCACATTACTCACCCGGTCACTCCAGTCAATAGTAGCACTAATGGGAAAAGGGCAGTGGTCAGTGAGGCTTGCCTTGCTACTTAGCGCTGAACGATGATGATGATGATGATGAGCAATAGTGCGTAGACATCGGTGATTGGAAACCTATAGCCGACGAACATCTCCCACATATTCCATGTCTCGCAACCGTACAACAGAACTGAACGCACTGCAGCACAGTACACACGACCTTTCAACTTCAGTGAAATATCAGGCC
>LUCM01005237.1:1539-15576 GCA_008360955.1 Fasciolopsis buskii | reverse complement strand
TCGTCGAGACGGAATTCTACCTGATTTCTTGATAGTGGTCTCAAGGAATTCGAGGGACGATGCCACCTCGACTGGTGGTGGGACGTTTGCAACTTAAACGCCAAGGTCACTGATCAGAACCCCATGGAAACCGATAGTGGGCTAGAAGATAAGTATCCGGGACTACGGTTCCAGTAATGATCGGGATTGATATCGACATCGCGTGCTTCCCTAGTCAGTCTTAGGGTCTACCGCCGACCCAAGTTAATGATTGTCTCTGGCTGTGATTATGAACCAAAGTTATTTATTTTTAGCCTACTCACACGAGTCTCCACAGATCAGCTCGGGTTTTTGCAGCAATCAGCATTCCATTGATGCGCGTGTTTCGGTCGGTAATTCATGCCAGTCCGCTTAAAATGTGAACGGGAATCAGTGAATTACCACCCGAGAGGCGGTAAGCTGAAAAACCATGCGGGAGGTGGGGTATTTCGAATACCAAATCCAACTAACCACTTATTTCGATGCCATGGTTCCACCGACTCTTGGTATATTACGTCAAACTTCTGGGCTGCTGAGGCAACCCTCCCATCACTGCTAATAGTATGAGGGCAGCAAAAGTAGCTGGTCATCAGTTAAACGAAGGTCAGTATCATTCACGTCGGGAAGCGATTGACAAGAGGAGCGTACAGACCGGTACAGAGATCTAACGGTGACCAGGATTTGAGTGCTACTTTACTGCTGATCCCTCCATTGGTGCGGTGAGTCGACTTGATTTTCTGGTCGCGGCTACCCACTCCTGGCGATTGATGTCGATGTCGCTCTGTCTTTGCTGCGTTTTTCATCTTGAACACCTCGCCATGCGATCGTATTTGGAAACACCATGGAGCGAGATATGGGTCGCTGTAGTTTGCGGTGTTGCGACTGATTTGGAGTGGTCTCATTTTAATTCCATTTTAAAAGTAGACCTGAGGCCCTGACTATCGAGGATTTCCAGCCAGGGAGTGGACCTAACCCGGGCGGGAAAAGATGAGACGCCACCGCAGCCACTAGTTTCGAATGAACTAGATACTTCACCGTATACCCTCACGCGACCATAGCTATGCGAGTAAAATGCTCGCAACGGGTTCACGAACTTCACTGGCATACCCTTCCGGTGGACGGCACTGAATAGTGCTGGTCGATCCACGGATTCGAGAGCACCTTTCAAGTCGAGAACGACTACGGTGGTAGGGCGCTGGTGTGTCTGGCGCGTTTCCAGTAAATGCCGATTAGTGAATATCTGGTCGATGCAACCTTGCATTAATCGTCGAGACGGAATTCTACCTGATTTCTTGATAGTGGTCTCAAGGAATTCGAGGGACGATGCCACCTCGACTGGTGGTGGGACGTTTGCAACTTAAACGCCAAGGTCACTGATCAGAACCCCATGGAAACCGATAGTGGGCTAGAAGATAAGTATCCGGGACTACGGTTCCAGTAATGATCGGGATTGATATCGACATCGCGTGCTTCCCTAGTCAGTCTTAGGGTCTACCGCCGACCCAAGTTAATGATTGTCTCTGGCTGTGATTATGAACCAAAGTTATTTATTTTTAGCCTACTCACATGAGTCTCCACAGATCAGCTCGGGTTTTTGCAGCAATCAGCATTCCATTGATGCGCGTGTTTCGGTCGGTAATTCATGCCAGTCCGCTTAAAATGTGAACGGGAATCAGTGAATTACCACCCGAGAGGCGGTAAGCTGAAAAACCATGCGGGAGGTGGGGTATTTCGAATACCAAATCCAACTAACCACTTATTTCGATGCCATGGTTCCACCGACTCTTGGTATATTACGTCAAACTTCTGGGCTACATACTTCGTTGTTCGAGCCACGTGCTGCGCATGGCGAGCATTCCTGTCACACCGTGGTTATTTTCCGTTCGTTACACAAAACGGAAGAAGTTACGTGGAGTTCGATGTGAAAACAATCAGGGGTGGCTGAGGTCCATGAGGCCCGTCAAGCATCATTATCAGCCTCCTGATAGTGGGAATATACTGCTGGGATGGAATCCTCAGGTAACTGTAGAAAATTACTCCACTAAGTTAATTTAACTGATGTCAAGCCACATGGTGTCAGGTAAACAATCTCCGGGGTTAACGGAACGCAAATTCATAACGTTCAGCAGACTGAACATTGCAATGGGCCCCGTGAAAACCACCAAGTTTACTGCTGAACGTGCTGTTCAATTAATTGTCAGTGTATTTAGACCCACCAAACAAACTCGAAATATGTACCGCAAAGCGTATAAGCTCCAACAGTCTTTCACTGTTACCTGAAGGGACCGCTACTCACCAGTTTCCACGGTCATTCTTAAGGCTTATCGTCAACTGACGCTGCAACTGCCGACGCATCTTATTTACTTCCTTGCAGTTATGCAGCTGGCGTTTTTGCTGCATTAGATTTAGCGGCGCTCGCAAGATCGTCTTTCGTGAACGTCAGATCTAGGACCACAGGCGAAATCTACTACCAAATACATCTCTTGTTTCCTGCCGTCCCAGCGCTCGTCGGAGTCTTTATTTCACTGGATAGATTCTGTTCTTAGCTGTTGCAAACAGCCAAATCAGACAAACGTTCGACAGCCAATCGGATTTGTGGCCTGCGTCGATGGCCATTCTCAACCAAAGCCTTTGGTTCTGACAAGAACCTGAACGCAAGACAGAGGGGAATAGCTGAGTGGAAGCCCATATAATTGGATCAATTAGTCTTCCACTCGTTATTCTGACTGAGCTGCTAACTCAGATTAACCCCCAACTTGGAGGACCAGGAGACTACTTCGTCAGGCCTCTGGATTGTAGGGAATGGATCGTTATCCGAATCTTCAGGAAAGACTCACAAAGAAGCCAACTTAATTCAGATTACGTCGAAGGTCCTCGTGTCTTTTACTCCTTACATGTTTACAAATCGGAGGAAACGAACAAATGCTTGAGGAGAAAGTAGGGATTCGGTTTGGTCGAAGTTGCGTTGATCAAATATTCACTGCGTCAACTACTTCATCATTGACAAACTAAACATCAACCTGGACATCCGAGTGGCTCTTAAATCAGTAGAGGACTACTACTCTCTCTGCAATTTATGCACCAACCACCAAATCCTTTTAGTATCAGGACGAGCAAGAGCCCACGGCAACAATTTTTAACAACGGTACCCGATTTCGCCATTTCACTCCAAATTTGCGATCGATGACATCATCACAGCTGCTTGGGGATCGCGAGATCTGATGGTCTCAACGAGCTTCGGAGATGGAGAATGCTGAAGCCAACGGGGAATTCCCGTAAGCCGTTTCACCTCATCCGAGACACTGATAGGAAACCATTGGGTGTGGGCGAAGCGATCCATGAAGCTGACAGTTCATCATCAGCAACCTGCACCGCCGTCTTGTAAGCTGAGCGAAGCGCCTCCAGAAACAATGATGTGGTTGGATCAAAACCTGACGTTTGAGGTGTTGGGGAGTTAGTCTCATCACAAACTGTGAAATCCAGAGCAGTTTCCGCGCACGCCTACGGAGCACTTCAGTGACGCGCCATAGACTGGCCCGCTCTTCCTTCACCAGAGAGGCGGGTCTACAGATGCCACAGTTCAGAGTGTTTCTTTTACGGGTTGGTTTTAGTCCTGTGTGTTGACGATGCCCCAACCGCGCTTTGTGTCCAACCATGCGCATGTTCTCGCGGAAGCCTGTTGCTCGGACGTCATGCGGTGGAACACACCTGCTTAGCAATGACGAACGTGTGGCCGTTGATTTGTGCGGATAATCGTCCCTCTGACACCTAAGCAGTAATTGCTCTAACATCGGCCTTCGGTGGATTCGATACGTATTGCGTATGCCTGCCAATCATTTTTTACCTTTCCTTGCTATTTTTGCATTTGCTGGGAGAGGATGGAAGAAGCGCTGTGGCGGTAGGATATGCAAACTTGGCGATAGAGGTAAGAAAAAGTTAGCTTCAGCTTTGGCCGCCGTTAATTTGTTTTCCCATCTATCTCTGGCTGGAGGACCGAAGAAGATCGCAAGGATTCGCTTTTTGATTGGAGAGACACTGGAACGAGGTGCGCTCGAGAGACCACAAGTCGAAGTAGCGCGAAAATGCTGCGTGAGGCCTTGTACTTTGTAGGGACTGATCGTGCTCTAATATTGAGAACTCGCCGAAAGGGGAAGCCAAAAATCACAAACCGGGCACGACGGGAACACAGAAAACAGTTGGTTGGTTATGGTTTATTATTCCTTCCTCTGTTTGGCCCCCCGTGGGCATGCAGTTGTTCCAAGTCTAAAATGTAGTTGACGCGTGTTGCACACCTTCATTAGCGTTTTTTGCAGCCGGTCGATGGTATCGAAGCGCATTCCTTACCAGGACACAATCATTGGCTCTGCACCACAGAGTCGTGCTGTCTATGAATAGTAAAAGTTACAAAGTATGGTAATTTAGCAACCGAGTTTCCACGAAAACAAAATACGCTGATGTTGGACTGTGAGTCAAAAACTGCAAAAGAGTATGCCACTCTCGGGGCAACGATGGGACAGCACTCGGGCATCAGTGGACTGAAAAACCATAAATAAGAAGAGGACGTCGGCACCATATCAACCCGCAGGCACGCCCTGGCATTTGACAACGAAAACTCACAGTCAACAAGTTGATAGGATCAGGTTAAGTAACTTTTAACAGGCATTCTGGTTGATCGGTCGTCAAGAGTCTGGACCTATACGTTGGTTTCCTGGAGATGGCTGCGTTTCCTCGCAAGTTCTGGGGGCTCGCTGAGCACTATGCTTTTTCCTAGTGAAACAATGAGCTAGACGTATGATAAAATTGGGAATGCCAGTGCCATGACTATAGACGTCCTAATGATTTGTTATCTGCATCTTAACTAGGAGAGGAAAGCAGACCTAAAATAAGATTACCAATTAATTTCCTGGCGATCGGTTTTGCCTCCCGTCGCAACATTTTTAAGCGCCATATATCATCGTCCTGCGTTCCTATCATCTTTCGAAAATACCGAATTTAACCCATCCTACGGTCACTTTTGTTTTCTGCTCTAATGAGATCCCTGCAAACTGTGGATACGGGGTAGTTACCGTTTCCACATCATTTCAATTCTACATGAGAACAACACCGAGTTGGCAAAACTTGGTGATAAAACATCATGGATTCAAACAAGGGGCTGTACAATCTTTACGATGCCGCAGAATCGCGGTTTGTAGAGAAACAGAAGTGGACAAAGATTGTTTGCAATATTTACAATTGAGTGTGTCTGAGTTATCCTCCTGTGGTTCGTGAACAAGTTTAGTGGCGTTGTTGCTAATCGTACTATTTGTTGGATCCTGCTCCCGAATTGTGCCGTATCCAGCTGAGACGCTCGATGCACTTGCTGTAGCAGTCGCATGGCCAAATTCAAACTTTGTCCCGGTTCGTCTGATGCGTACACAGAGGGGAGGTCACCGGTCCGGCGTTAAATTTGCGTGAATCTGCGCACAAACTAAGATAGGGGAAAGTAAGTCCTAGTGCCAGTGTTAGATACCACAATGTCTGTGGAAGTAAAAGAAAATAATGAATGCGATATCAGTCTTTAACATTTCCATCAGTTCGTGGCAACCACTGTGCAAAATCCGTAATGCAGACTAAGCGTGCCCAAAGACCCGGTATTCGCATGCCACGAAGTGCAATTATTCCACAAAAGTAAACGGATGCAGAGTAGAAATGAACCATAGCATTTACATGAATACCTACGTTGTTGGATTCAAGCGGAACATCCGAACAGAGACTTACTAGCAAATATGCTGAATAGAAGGCGGAAATTTCATGGTGTCATACAGGAAATGCGGCCAGTGACTGAAGCGAGAGACCAGTTGGATTTCGGCTCCTGAAGAACCAATCCGGCGGCCTGCAACGTGGTGGCTGTGGTTAATCATTAAAAAGTTTCGTTTCTTGTGTCCTTAGCAGGACGATCAAAATATCGCGGTGACTGGCCCCACGGTTTAGCCCAAAGGAAGACCTGGGATTGATTTGAACTGATCCAAAATTATGTGGATTAGAACATCGAGCCCAAATGCTAGAACGGACGTTAGTCTGCTGGACTTCGGAACATGACAAAGACTCGAGATTGAGTGTCCTGAAACTAGCTATTCTGGTCTGGGGAACCTTGAATTGTATTGTATTTGCATAGATTTCTGCGGTAAAAAAATAGGCCACAGTCAGTCACAAAGACGGTGAAAGTGAAAAGCAAAATAGGAAGGAGGAAAGTGTTTACACTCATCACCTTGCAAAATGTGAAAAAACTCATCGACGGAAATATACAGAAACATTATGATAGGTTGCTGAGGAATGCGGCTAAAACACGGTCACGGTTTGTAAAAATGCGTGCTAAATATGGGGCAGTTCACGAGTTCCTATAGATAACTGATTCTATAGGGATGGACCGAAAAGCGGATCGGTAGAAATAATGAGTGCGCCACTCTTTGGAAGAGTAGGTTGTGCCAGAGGATAGCGTAGGATCAGATAAGAATCTTGTGAGCAGGAATTTCTCATGCTGATAAGTTGTGAATCACACTAGAACTGAAGGGGACCAACTCAGTTAGTGGTACGAAGGATATCCGGCTAATAATTGATAGCCCCCGGCGAAGAATTCTAAAGTTCTATTTTAAGTAAACCTGGAAAAATGACGGGAGAACAGTAAAGAAGGATTGGAAAAACAAGCCTGTATACAAATCGGGAGATGTCGCTTCCTTGTTTCACCGTATTACATATGCCGAGCTTCCTCATTTGAAAATTGACAACCCGTCCGAGATTCTTTACACAGGTTGGCAATGTGAGAAAGTCCACTTCCAGATTTTTATCAACAGTAACTTTTAGACATTTCATCCCAGAATCACACTGGCTAAAGTTTTAGTTGATGGAGCAGACTTCTGTCGGATGGGTAGGCAGCCGACCGAGAAAGAGGAAGACAGACATTCCGAACAACAATTTAGATGTCATGCAAGATTTAAACAAAGCTTTCGTGCAGAGAAATCGCTAAATCGCAAAGATAGATTGTTGGAAAATTTCTTGAAATCACGGCTTGTTACGATAAACGGCTTGAAGAGAGGGCAACCATTCAATCAGCACTACTTAAACAGTCACTGATAGGGGCATCGCCTAGTCTGCTAAGTCCGCTGATGTAAGTAGAAAGAAGAGATCGGTGAAAAAACTACACCGCTGAAAACACTACTTAGACCGCTGTTGATCAAAACGGGTCCTTGCCACTCTTAAACCGGTCTATTCGTGTGCGCTGGGTTCGGTTAGTCAAGTAATAAGACGGCCATGCTAATAAAGGCCCAGAACAACCAAATGTTTCCAGTTTGGAAAGTCGAAGAGACCGTTGGGAGGGACCTGCAATCAAATTCCGAACCGAATAGTTCTGAAAAAGGCAGCAGATTTATCATTAAGTCGGCGTTTTAAGCGACTTACCATTTGGTGAATGAGGGGACTGTGCGACAGCGGTCCAAAGGTGGACCTGCTCAGATTTATACAGCCAACACTGAAAGGGGTTGTCAGGAAAGGACGCAGTCATATAGAGGAACGCCCGCGCTTTAAGACACAGGCACGCTCCGTCAATCTTAGGACCAGGAAGGATGTTACACGTGCGATGGGGCGTAAGCGTTTTTGCTACCAACAGCAAATTGCTAGATTTTGGGATGGGAAGTCAATAGTGGCAAGTCCTCTAAAAGTGCAGGGGTGAGAAAACGAGCATAATTGATGAGTTAAATCAGAAGAAGATGGATGCATCCGCCGTCAGAGCCACAGCACCATGACCTTAAAAAGACTGAGGACAGCACTGTCAGCTGAACCACAATCTCCCCGTGGTAATTTTTAGTAGTCTCCACACAAGCGGAGAAAGGTCAACGGCTACCTTTTCACCCTAGAAAACTGTGACTTGTCAATATATCACCCTGCCCAAATATGACTGGGATATAGGTGGAGGGATGGATGAAAGCACGACTGATGCTGTCGACATCTCGCAGAAGCAATTTCCCGCACAGGACTAGGCCGTCGAAAACGAGAGGTCCCGTGTGGCGCAACCACACAAAATGTGTTTCCGTCTCCTCCTGCTTTTTGTCCTATTTCAGTATATGAAATTTTGTATATGCAGTAAATATCTTGAAAGGTAGGCAATGCCTAATCGACGAAAAAACCACCCCCCATCACAGAGATAGTTCTACGTGTCAAATGCCTCGTTGGGATGGTAGACATGAGAGAATGCTCACAGTGAACGAAAGGGGACGCTTATGTAAGAATTTCCGCATAGTAATGAATCGAAATTTGTTTCAAATCGATGTTGTTGGCACGAGTGCCCCAAAATGCAAGTTATTTCCGCTCGGTGGACCGCAGATAATATAAATACCGATAGCGATGTCGTCCGCGACGATGATGGCTAACTTGAATGCCAAACGTGGTTCCTCGACGAGAGTGGCTGAGACATTTCAATCCAGAACACTAAAATGCGAGACTACCATTCACCGACCAAGCCCGACCAGCTACAACCACTAATGTCCTCTATCGAATTAGGAGATCGCAAGGCATACCATGGAGACGAAAATGCAAATAGTAAGAAGAAAAGCTTGGCTGCGATCAAACAAGAGAAATTCAGATTGTGCTTGAGATAACAACAGCAAAATATAAGCATCATTCGACGGCAGAACGTGACGGAGGGAACTTACGAATCTACCGTCAAGTAGGTAGTAACAGTATAACCACCCTTTTCCCGATTGTATTTCAACCCGGATGCTTCTTCTGGTTCGGGCAAACCCTGTGTACAAGTTGATTCTGTTGAAAATGGGAGATTCGGAGAAAAAATAAGCCATATTCGGGTGTAACGCATGAAGTTTGTTTTTAAGCTAACAAAGGCAAATGACAAAAAAATTAGAATGTACTTCGAATGGAGCATAACATCAAGACTAGAAACGGAACGAGAAAGCAGTAAAGCTTTACCTCCACGCAAAGCGTAAAGCATCTACAAGTTGAGAAAGTAAGTTGGTCACAGTGCCACGCGAGAAGCGGACTTTAAAACCACGAATCAACACTGAACTTCAACCAGAGAACTTATCGGTGGCGTTAAATGATCTGTTGCCGCACAAACAGTAGCCACAGATCGATCCACTCGCCAGTTTCACATTTCAGTTCCTTTTTGAATAGTGCGTCTGCACCCATTCCTAAAGATTTGATTCCACTGGCCACACTGAACTCTCAAATCGCTCAGGGCCCTTTCTAGAGCATCGAGGTCCCTGGCGTATGCCTGGAAACTTCTAAATGCACCTTTGCTCACTGGTGGGATTCATCTCGTCCACCTTCAGTCATTCGCGGTCTGCGTTGGATGTGACTTTAATTTCCCGCTTCAGTGTCGTTTTCTGAGTGGTTCAAAAAAGACTTTCGTTTGGCATATTTTGACCGAGCCATCTGACTGGTGCATTGAGCTTTACAAACCACTGATCGAGACCTCCATGTTGCACGCTGTAACAGTACACAGATTGAATTTCCCGAAGAACTGACTTTTGACACGATCTGCAGATATTTCCTTTGTTCATCCAGACACCGTTTTTTTCCAACGGGCTGTTCTCATCTCTCGTTGTACAAGAGTTCCTCAATCTCCTGTTCCGCGTTTGTTTTCCCTACCGCTTTCATAAAGGCTGCCTCAAACCGTGTATTGACAGAATAGGTAATTTTCGACTTTTGTCCGCCATAGCTTCAAACGTTCAGTCAGCGTTCTAGCAACTTGTTCCTTAAGTCAATTAACATAACCTCTGCTCTATAATGGATTCACAGCGTTGATTTTGGTCAGAGCCGATGGTTGTCAAAAAACTAAAGCGCACCTTCCGTCGCAGACGTGATCCTAGATCTCGTTCAATAACAGGCTGGCTTCTGAATTGGTTTTTGTCCCGATTCTCGGTCCTATCCATTGTTTTCAGTGAAGATAGTGAAATGTCTTGTACCGAGTTTTTTGAATCATTTCGATTGTGCCAATGAACAAGTCATCAGTCCGTAGTCACTGCGTTATTAGGCTACCTTCATTAAGACTGATTCTTGCTTTGAAATGAAACTACCGGTATCCATGGTGAGAAGCTGCGTCTACACGATCACTCGAGAGTTAATTCGGCAAGAAATCCCTCATGTATTATCTCAAAACAATAATTTAACCACCAACTTAAGCTAAAATTAGATCTGGGTTTTGATACGCGAGCCCTCAATCTTCCATGACGTCGGTCAGCTTTGCCCGCCGGGTTGACTGAAAGTCTTGGCAAATCCCAATATACATCTATGCCGCTGACTGAGACCTAGTGATCAATCTACATTCTCACTTTCATATGACATCAGCATTGGTGGTACTTAATATTGAATCTCTATACCTCAAAGCCGAACCGAAATCACATGTGCAGCCCAGAGATTGAGGCCCGGGTGGTGTCATAATTGCAAACATCTGCTTGAATCGAACGAAGGATTCTTCTTAAGAAACGAGCAGATTATTAGTGTTTAAATTTATATTTTCGGTAGAGTTCTGTGATTTCGTAATTCATTCGTCTTTTTATGTCATCATCATCATGGTTCAGCGTTAAACAGCAAGGCAAGCCTACTGGACGCGCCTTGCCGGGTTCCCCAGAGTTACACGTTTCTATGAAAAGAGTGAATATCCAAGGGGAACAAGGAGTGATCCTACACAAGCGACAAAAAATACGACGCTTCTGCAGCCAACACACGGAACAGTCTAACTATACAAACGCACTCTTTCAACATTCATGATTTCGATAGAAAATCGGCCAACACACACGCATCCCCTGTCACCGGTTCACGTGCCAATCTACTTCAGTGTCTCCAGCCAGCTTAGTCGACGGAGTCTTATCGGACCCCAACCACGAAGACGCGTGAGACACCTATATCTTACTAACTTCGTCGAGCCTGTACATTTTCTCATCCACCTACGCGTATGCCACGTCCATCTGCTTGACCTCCAGGTGGCTGTCCTTCCAATTTTATTGGGGAGCAAGACAGACAAAAATAGAGCACGGTATGATAGGAACGAGTTGTTCGCCATAACGTCAATCACGATGACCCAACCCAGCGACTAGTCTGACACTTTTGTGTTCACGCTGGGTGACTTGCCGGCGACTGGCACTAATTATAACGACTGTGCCAACGAATTTGGAAATTTTGCTTTAACGCATCTTTACGTTTTGAACTTATTTCTAGGCGCCCTATTGACGGGAATAGGAGATACCGCGATTGAGTTGCATTAAAGTGAAATGTTTTATGGCTGAACCTAATCCCGCTAAACGTAAATTCTTTTTCATAGGTTCTTTATTAGGCCACAAATCTACTTGAGGGTTTTTCGCCCTGACAAGCAACTTGCGGTGTTGGCCTGCGGATGACGACTGGATGGAGTTGAGGATGATCGCGAATGACCACAGGGAATGGATACAATGCAACATCCCGCAACTGGTAAGGCGTACTAGTCTGCTGAAATAGCTTTCCTACAAGCGCGATCTTTAAGATAACAGTACCCTCTTACCCCAACGAATCCCAATTGTCAGTGCTTCAAGTTTCCAGACCAACATGAAGCACTCAGAGTTGTCTTTCTCATGAGCTACGCAGAAGACCTTGACATGGCGTCGCATATGCTTATTGTTAGATTCACTAATCAGGCGAAAATTAGTACGAAGCATTGAAGAATGGGAACGCAATCAGACTCAGCCTGCTTTCAAGTGAATGCACCTGTGATATTAATTTGATTGTTATTCACTAACTCTGATACCATTAGAGTAACTAAGACTAAGGTATCAATTTACCAAATTACAATAAATTCACGTCTTAGCCCACTAATACGAATCAATTTCTGCTGAGTCGCACTGATAGGCCAGCACATTTTGCAGAGGTTGACTCATGCTTGATTTCGACGAGGTGGCGGAGGCAGAGGGACATCACCTCGCAGGAATCAAAAGCGAGCCGCTTTAGAAGACAAGTCAGCATTGGTCCGATCTGACGTCGCCCATGAATTTCTGGTATAGACGTTTGTAGTGGTAAATGCGGTGGATCTATGACAAGACGCCGGACATCCCAGTACTCTCAATACATGGAAATGAAAGGAAATCTGGGGCAAGATGAAGAATAAACCCGATGCCAAAACCAACTGGCAACGAAGGCGAACCTGTGAAGTCATTCCCGGCCTTCTTTGGTCTGTGACGAAGAACACCTTTGGAAGCAGCCATTGTATAAACAGATTCTTCCGTTCTCATGGCTTAGGTAGAGCAGCACTTTCGGCAATTGATTCTGTAACTCCGCGGGAGGCCTGATTTAATACGAAGAATTGCCATAAAGGCAGTCTCCATGTGCTTTAGCGACAGTGGGTTAGTCCCTGAACGGATCTGTATTCCACAACTTCTATACCGAAAATCCGTTGTCTATATAACACATCTACCCTGACTGACGCCCGAAACGAAACACAAACTTGTTTTTGATTTTATTCCTCCTTTAAAACCTATGACAAGGTCAAATATTTAAGCGATACCTGTCATAAGTTCTAGAATCAGTCCCGTAAAGCCGATACACACATGGCAAAAGCGCCAGGCTGTTGTGCGAAAACAGTTCACTAACGATTTGAAGTCGCATCCTCACCCCGACACTCGTTTTTACGATGCTTGAAAGGTCCTGCACAGTTCGCCCCAGGTCAAATCTATCTGTTAGTATTCCGCCGACGATAAGCTAATGCTGGCAAGGACAAGAATGATATCTATCCTTACAAAGAAGCGTGGCCAAGACTTCCCGAAGTGAATACTCTGCAACGTCCATTAACGAGCCCGACGTAAACGGCACCAAGGCCAAAGTTTGGTCTAAACAAGATGCGGCACAACAAAGCCGCGATGAAGCGTCCGACTTTTACCGGAAATTATCCGAAAAACCAATTCAAGTGAGACGAAAAAGCTCCGACTGCGAACGACTGCCTGTGTTTAGCCATGGCCGCGCAACTGGTTCAAATCAACGGAAACCACTTCCGGGATCTGCAAAAATGACTCGTTTGACAAAAACTTGTTCGATTACGGCAGACAAAAGGCGAGATGAGAAGGTCGTGTAAAGAGCTTCGGCTCACCAATCGATAATCGGATCTCCTGTTCTGCTCTGTACCCTCTAAATACGTCTAGAGGGAATAGTTCCCAACTGACCAGAAATACGCAAGTGAAATTTTGTGTTATGTACCTTCGAAACCAAAGATTACGGCGATTTTTAGTGCTTCATTTTTCATGATCCAACGACACAGCCGATCGAATCTCTTCTTCTGGTTTATTTGGCCCATGATCATTCATGCGCTTGTTCTTCCCGATCGCGGCGTTCTTTCGCTCGGATGCATTGATTGCGCCATGCGATCTCACGCGCAGGTTGTGTTGATCTGCTGACGCAAGGTAGTGTTTATGGACCCCACTATAACCTTTACACAACGAGTCCATCTCAGTGAGTCTCCCACGAGATAATTCCAAAGCGAATTCGCAACTCATCGCTTCGTACAAAAAGCTCTAAACTATTTGTACCTCCGCTGTTTCATCGCTTCACCCAAGAATGCAACGATCTTTTAAGTAAACTGATGCTTCCATAAGACAGGCGAGCCGAAAAAGAGCGAATAAACGCAAGAGCATCTTCACAAAGCCCTACGTGGTCTTGTCTGTTCTCGTAAAACATTGTTGGATGCGTGCATTTGCATTTGACTCTGTCATCCAGAATGGTGTTCTTCATAACGTCGTCAGAGGAGAGTAATAATAAGTCTGATAATCAATAATCAACTTATTATTTATCTACATTCCAAACAAATTCCGAATGACTTATCAAGAAGTTTTCTGGCACTAGTCAAGTGCAGTTAATTTCATCCTATCAACCCGTGATTGTCCTGTACTTAATAGTCAAAGTCTGCATCCATCAAAACAATGATGAACAGAACTGCAACGCGAACTAAAACCTTGAAAAATTTCAACTATCTTGCAAGCTGTGGTGTGGTTCCGGTCTCCTTTTTTTCCGATC